>PVIU01019826.1:0-35543 GCA_004026605.1 Ondatra zibethicus
TGGTGCCCATCTGTTGCTCCCCTTTATCTTTTGGTCCTTGACTGACTAGGAGGGTACCTAACTTTGACTTTATTTCTTTTATTTTTTAATTCTTTCAGGGACAGAGGCAGGTGGCTCTCTGTCAGTTCAAGGTCACCCTGGACTATGCAACGTTGAACCTGTCTAACAAAACAGAGCTCACACAGAAGTGATCCCAGCACTTGGGATCTTACTCCTTTAATCCCAGCACTGGGGAGCTGTAGACAAGAATGATATGCCTGGAGAGAGAGAAATACCAGGTGGGCAATGGAGTGTGGAGTCTTCAGTATTCGAGAAGACGGAATCTCGCCTGTTTCGGTCTGAGGTAGAGGTAAGAGCCAATGGCGGGCTGCTTTGCTTTTCTAATCTTCAGCTTGAACTCCAATGTCTGTCTCTGGGTTTTTACCATTCATGCTACATTAACTACAAATGGTTCTGTACTGCTAGGAATGACAATCATGTCTTTGCTTCAAAAGTTGTTTATAACCACCTTGCAACCCTACCTTTGTTTCAGAAGGTTGCTATGACAACCACCTTGCAACCATGTCTTTGTTTCAGGAGAAACTCATTTGTTATGCTCATGTTTTGTTCCTGTTGGGTCGATGGGGGTGGCGGAAAGATGGGGACAGACCACCAAAGTCTATTAAACCAGGAGCAAACTTTATTCCAAAAAAAGAAAAAAAATAAAGCTCCATTGGAGCACAAAAAGCTTATCAGCTAGCTGAGACCAAAGCCAGAAATGGACTTGTATGGTTGTGGCAATAGGCTGTTTGCAAACTCCCCCTTTTTATCTCAAGAAGAAAGCATTAGGCATGAACAAAAGAATTTTTACAATCTCAAGGTAAAACTCAGATACAATTTGGGTTTTTTTGTTTTTTTTACAATTTCCATTAACAGGGTTTTTCAGTTAAACTAGTGTTTATATTTAGCCCATTGTTTCTCTCTGGCCATTTCTGATGATGTTTACCAAAGCTCTGCACTTCCCTTGATACTGCCAGGGTTTTTTTTGTTTGTTTGTTTGGGATTTTTAAGACAGGGTTTCTCTGTAGTTTTGGAGCCTGTCCTGGAACTAGCTCTTGTAGACCAGGCTGGCCTCAAACTCACAGAGATCCGCCTGCCTCTGCCTCCTGAGTGGTAGGATTAAAGGCGTGTGCCACCACCGCCCAGCATGATACTGCCAGTTTTGCATACCAGGGAAGGGTATGGGACAAGACACAACCAAAAAGTCACGTACATCCCATGATTTAAAAGTTAATTCAGCTCACATCAGTTGCTGATCATGAGGGCCAGGAGGTTATCTAAAAGCTGACCCTTAGTTTGCAAAGGGACCTAAATTTGCAGAGGGCCACTTCAGCTTTGTAGACAGAGTTTCTGGTTGCAAAGCCAGGCAATCTATTATCAATAGTTAATCCTTAAATTGCTGAGAAAGCTGCTTGCAGTTGATTCTCATTCTCCTAGGTTTACAACTTTTTATTTCTTTCTTTCTACCTTCTAATTTCTGGAACCTATATTTTTATACTCTTATTCTTGAACTCTTCAGTAGCCCAGTCTGTTTTGTCCTCCAAATCCCCCATTTGGAAGACCCCTACCTCTAAGTTATAAAAACAAAATAAAATAAAATAGAAAGCTTGTCTTCCTCATGTCCAGTGCTGACCTCTCCAACCTGGCCTCAGTGAGACGCAGCCCAAGTACACAAATAGAAAAGCTTGCTTCAATTTGTAAGTTCCAAGGAAACGCTGAAGGAAGACCCGAGGCTCATGTAGTATATAAGAGCAAAGAGTGTTTAGTAATGTTATGCCCAGATCACAGAGTCCCCAAACCAACTAGGAGACTGAGTCCTGTAAGTAAAAAGCAACGAGCCTTTACTCTTACTCAAGTTTGAACTCAAACTCTCCATGTATCCAAGACATTGGCACAATCGGAGAGCCCCAAGCTCAAGTGGGGTGGGGTTTTTATAATAGCAGAGGTTGGGGTGAGGGATTTATAAGATTCAGGACCCCTGATTGGCTGACATTTGTCTAGGGGTGTCCTGGTGAAAAGCTATGGGTGTGTGCTGGCAGGTGATCCCATCTACAATGGTTGGAACATTAGGAATTTCCTTTGGATGTGTTCCTGGGTTATGCCTGGGTGGTCTCAGTTTGTGGTCTTTCTTGGAACCAGAAAGTAGTTACCTTAGGGTAAACTACTGAGACTCAGGCCTCTATTGAGCTTGTCATGACTGGGTCCTACAGTAATATTCCAGAATGCATGTGGGGTCATTCACCTGTACAAAATGGCAACAGCCCTGAGATTAGTGTGCAGGCTTCTTTTAAGCATAGCTAAGAGGAGTTTCGGGGACAGTTGGGTCATCTCAGATATGATTGGTTAAACAAACTGCAGTTATATTAGTACACTTTTAGTTGGCCGAGGTTTAGTCTTACCATTTTTGGACATATTTGCCCAAGCTTGGGAAAGTTTGGATGTGATTCAGAAGGGGGCTGTTGAATTTGTCCTTGAAGCATTGTGAGGCCCTATCCCTGAATGCAAGGGCATTGTGGATAAATGGTCCATTGTGGGAGAGACACCTGTTTTGCCCTTCTTAGGGAACTGAAACCTAAATTTGGTTATGAGAATGGGAGCATTTAACTCCTTCAAATTAATTGCTTGCTTTGATTAATTTGGCCATGATGATTTGGGTCAGTGGTCTTTCTCCTTCCGTCTTTGGGATTAACAAGCCTCACATTCTTATGTGGTGGGCTAATTCAAAATGTCGCCAAGTTTTAGGTGAGAAAAACACTGTTAGCCAGGGAGGGACAAAAGTTTCTCCATTTTAGTTAAGTGATGTCATTTTCCCCAAACTAATCAGCTTTCCAGACCTATTTTCCTAGACTCTGTCCACCATCCTCTGCAGAGCCCCTGATGAGGGCCCTGAAGATGTTTATCATTCGCCTAACTGTGATTTACAAAGTATCATCATAGTGGTTAAAATAAAATGGTGCAGTTCCCCGAGGGGTGGCAGTGGGCCATGAGGTGCAGCCGGGTCCCAGGCAGGGAGCCACAGGGTGGGTGAGAGACCTCTGTGGGTCAGCCAGTCCCACGAGGAGCTGTGGTGGGTGAGAGACAGAGCCGGATAGGCACGCCATGCAGAGAGAGGGCTTGGGTATAGTTTATTCAGTGGGTTATGAAAGGAAAGGGAAGGGGGGAGAGAGAAAGAGAGAGAGGAGAGACGATGGAAGGTGTAATGAGCATGGAAACAGATCCCTCTGAACAAGTAGAAAAAAAGAGGAATCTGTAGTGTAGGTGAAGTAGGAAAGCTATAGTATATAGGATAATTATAATATAGAAAATTAAGTAAAAAAACTGTATGAAGTAGAAAATTACTAAGGTGAAATATTAAGAGAATATTCACCCACTTGAAGGCCCTGCCAGATGGGGAGGCTGCACCCAGTAACCTTGGTAACGAAGTAATCTTGCCACATGAGAAGGACCCCCACCCTTCTGTGGTCAGTTGATGCTGATAACCTAGGACATCTGGCTATCAGAAGAACTGGGTGAGGGGCAGTTTCAAACTGGCATAAAAAGAGAGGGCAAAAGCGGGGTAGTTATCTCACTTCTTACGATGGCCTGGGCACGCAGCCTCATAGAGAGAGATCCTCCAAGCCTGTCTCCCGAAAAGCAGAAATATTTAACGCCTTGCCTAAACATACTTTGCCATCCCGAGAGCAGAGAATTAAAGCCTTGTCTCCTGAGACTCTGTCACCCGAAAGCAGAGTCCAAAGGCCCTGCATCCCGAGCACAGGAAGAACGCTTTGCCTTCCGAAACCAGGCCACAGACTACACAGGCAAAAATTGATCCAGCACCCAATACCAGCCTGAGAGCAGGACATCGAGCACCTTATCTCCCGAGCGCAGACTACGGGGTCAGGAGTTGAGCCTCGCAGTCAAGCCCCCAGTGCGGTCAGGCATCCAGCCTGAAGAAATTCAAAAAGTCCTTTTTAAGCTGAAGAATACCAGATCGTATGATGCTATTTAATGCATGTATGAAGTGTTAAGAGAAGAGCATAGATGAGTTAATATATATGTTTAGTATATGAAATGTTAAGAGATATCTTATGGATAATTGATAAGATTAGGAAATGTTAAGTGATAAGTTGTATTAAGGTTAAGAAGTGTTTTATAGATAAGTGATAAGTTGTATTAAATTTAAGAAGTGTTTTATAGGTAATGGATAAGTTGTATTCAGGTTAAAAGTGTTTTATAGATAAGTGATAAGTTAGATTAGGGTTATGAACTGGTTTTATATATTAGGACTAGTAGGATTAATAATTGTGATATTGAATTGCCTGTGTGTTACCCATCATCAATCCCCCATGACTATTAAGATTGTAAACCCCATTGATGTATTGGATATTGAAGGTGCTAGTAAAGAATCATTATAAAGACAATTCTCTTGCTTGGTCTGGTTATTCATCACTCTCTGGGATGAACTGCACAGAGTCCTCATAGCGCTACTCGGAAAAGAACCTGGAGCTGAAGTCCCCCAGCTCGCGACAGAAGGCAAAAGGGAAGGAGGGAGAGAGGGAGGGAGGAGAGGAGAGGAGCCACAGCAGCAGCCACCTCTTTGGAAGAGAGATGGAGCAGAGAGCCACAGGCTGGGAGCAGAAGGAAGATCCTCTTGCCTCAGCCAAAGGGGGGAGTGGGCGGGGCTTGTATCTTAAAGGGACAGGATGGACCATTACATTTCCATCTCTTTTTTATAGTAAATAAATGGGAGATGAAAGGAATTGGGACGGCAGATTCTCAAGACTGCTTCCTGCTTATTTGTGGGTGTCGTCTTGGGGGAGACCTGAGAAAGCTGGGTACTGGTCACATCCTGGGGTCTCTTTGCTCCTGTCCAATGTTTGTGGTATGGAAATGTCAGGGACCACTTACAAGTGGTCCAAAAGAAAATAAAAGAAAAAGAAAAGAGAAAGAAAAATCTGAGCAACCCTGGGTCCCAAAGTGAACGCACCGCTCACCATGTGCAGTGCTAGTGCGGGAGGACTAACCCAATTAGTTCAATCACGTTTTTAGTTATGGGAAGCAACAGAGATGAATGTCAGCAAAGGCCTCAACTGTAGCCATGAAGGCTGTGGTTGGGGGCTTTTCCTCCATTTCTAGGAACAGAGGATTGCTGGGAGTGCAAGGGTCAATTCCTTAGGTTCAGAGAAACGGGTTTAGCTGACTGGAAGGGGAAAACTCACCACCAAAGCTGCTGGTGTGCATAGAGGTCAGTGCTTAGGTGGGGCTGTTGTGAAGAAACCCTGTTCGCAAGCCCAGGGTTCCACAGCCAGCCCCATTGCCGAGTCACAGAGCACCAATGTAATGGTTAAAATAAAATGGCACAGTTCCCCAAGGGGCAGCAGCGGCTCATGGGGGCAGCCGGGTCTCACTACCTGAGGCCTCTGTAGGTCCCTGGCAGGTGGAGGCGGCAGGTGAGAGACCTCGGCACATTGTTGACAGGGCAGCAGTCCCACGAGATAGGTACGCCATGAAGAGAGAGGTTTTGGGTATTGTTTATTCAGTGGGTTATGGGAGGAAAGGGAAGGGGGAGAGAGGAGAGGAGCCATGGCAGCAGCTACCTCTTCCAAAGAAAGATGGGACAGAGAGCGCAGGCTGGAAGCAGAAGGAAGATCCACTTACCTTGGTAGAAGGGGAGAAGTGGGTGGGGCCGTCTTTTAAAAGAACAGGACAGACCAATACAATCATCAATCTTTGTTCACTCCTAGATGTACAGTTTGAACCTCTGGCTTAGCCCTGCATGGTTCCCTCTCCCTTTCCAAACCTGACCCACACAGAGAGTCTCCCAATAAAGGAAAGGCACCAAAAGACCCAGTTCTGGTGTAGGAGGGTCTTCTGTATTTGTGTTACTTTCATTGGTTAAATAAAGAAAACTGCCTTGGCCCTTTTGATAGGGCAGCCCTTAGGTGGGCGGAGTAGACAGAACGGAATGCTGTGAGAGAGAAGGCAGTGTGGCAGACGCCATGCTTCTCCGGCCCAAGATGGACACTGGTTAGACTCATGCTGGTAAGCCACAACTCAAGTGGCAATACACATTAATAGAGATGAGCTAAAATAATATGTGAGAGTTAGCCAATAAGGGGATGGAGATAATGGGCCAGGCAGTATTTAAATGAATACAGTTTCCGTGTAATTATTTCGAGCACCAGGACAGAACAAGGGGCCCTGCGCCGGGAATCAGGCGCCCGAAAGCAGCCCTTGCGCCTCATGTAACACAGTTCCACATTCTTGGTAACTATTGCAACTTCCTCCCTGGATGCTGCCAGCCACACAAGTCCCCACCTAAGTGCTCAGCTTTTGACCATACTCGGACATAAACCCAAACTGGATTGTGGACACATCATCACCCCTTGCCTGCAATGTTTAAATTCTTCCCAACTTAGTTTGGTCCACAATTTCTGTCCTCAGTCTCTGGAACTAGAGACTCTGCCTGTGAGCTGTTTTGCTCAATATACCTGTTGTTAAACGTTTTCAATTCATCTTTGTTTTTTGTTTTTGTTTTGGGGGGTTTTATTATTATTATTATTATTTGGTTTTTTTAAGACAGGCTTTCTCAGTTCATCTTGACCTGGCTTACTGTGATGGCAGAGAAACTTATGGGGGGTTGCAGAATACCTGACTAGAGATGAAACAGAAAGGGGTAGAGCCCTGCCAAGATATGCCACTAAGAGAACACACCATGTGCCACAGCGTTAGCGCAAGAGGTTTGTTGGAGTAGGGAGGGGGAGAGTGAAAGAGCGAATGGCCATCTTGAAGAGGGGACATGAACAAGGCAGACAGACAAGAGAGCAAGAGGAGCAAGAGAGCGGCCTGAGACTTGCAGACACTTTTAAGGGGTGCATGTATCACATAGGAAGCACAAAGCTTGTAGACAGTGGTGGAAATGCTCCACAGCTGGAGGCAAATGATGATGTAATTACCATTGCTGCCATCGAGGCGGACTGGCCTGGGCTGGCAGGCGCTAACACTGGGTTTTGCCAAGGAGCTCTCTGCAGATGTGGTGTCTTCCCTCACCCCCAATAGATCAAGCAGAGTCTTACTTTGTTCTTAACTGGTCTACCCTGCTGACCTTTTGACCTTTCCTGCACACCTGGGAGCTTTTCTTCCACCAGTCTACTGTATAGGAGCAGTTAGGGGCACCTGAGAGATTGTGCTTTATCCCTTCTAAAAGAAATATTTGATGCAGTGTGATTTTTTTAAGGGGTAGATCTTAGATTTAGGATAATTAATGGGATGTCTTTGGTTAAAGAAGTCAAAGGTTTAGCCTTTAGCTAATGTTGACAATTAAATATCTATCCTGTTGCTTGTTTAACTGTTAATCCAGAGGCTTAAAGAGATAGGTACAATGAAACTGTTGTACAACGGGCCAATTGTACAATTTTATCTTTTGCTGAAACACATTTTTATTCGTTTTACATTTACTTATGGATTTATTTCATGTGCACTCATGTACACATGAGGAAGTCAGAGGATAACTTGTAGAAGTTGGCTCTCTACTTCTGCCATGTGGGTCCTGGGAACTGAACTCAGTCTATTGGGCTCAGAAGTGCTGGAAGAAAATAATCTTGGTGTCATACAAAGAAAAACTCGAACAGAAAGAAAGTAACCCTTGCAAGGCAAGTTCCTGCCATAAAAGGTGCCCCATGACCTAAAACAGGCATACACAGGCAAGAGCGCCTCTGTCCTGTCGGCTAAGTGGCACAAAGGGAAGGGTGTGGTCAAGCTGAGGGAAGTCTAGACATTGGGTGAAGAGGCACTTCACAAGGTTCAGGAAGTTTATGGAACGTTTGCGCTTGGAACAGCAACAAAAAAAAATCATTTCCTAAACTTTTCACCTGATGAATCAGTCCAATAGGGCAGACTTTACAGTTAGATTTACATATTTATCCATTAAGATGATTTTCACAACCGCTATATAACTGAATAGGAATGCCATACTAGAAATAATTCTTTATAATACATTTTTCCCTACTGTTAAGGCAGTGGTTTTCCAACAGGGGGTAGGCTTTAGCCTAATGGAAAGACATACACACTGAGCACTAAGACCTGTTTATATTTGTTACAGCCACAGACAGGAGTTTGGAGGACACCTGCTGATGTCTATTTTACAGAGTAGTTACAGGAGAAGAGATAGCTTATTAAAGTAGTGAGACCTACCTGTCTGCATGGCATTGTGCCAGACCTGGCTCCACTCCAACAGATTAAATGGAGGGGGTACATTGTCATCTTTATCAATCATTTGCATGCTAAGCATTTTTCTGCATATTCTGTTTTTCTCCAGCACTCCACTCAGGAGGCGGAGGAAGGCAAATCTTTGTGAGTTCCAGGACAGCCAGGATTACACAGAGAAACCCCCTCCCCAAAAATCTAATTGTTAGGCTTTTTTTTTCTTTGTCTTTCTTTAGGCTTTTTTTTTATTTTTCTTTCTTTCTTCTTTATTTTTTTTTTATTTTTGGTTTTTCAAGACAAGGTTTCTCTGTAGCTTTGGAGCCTGTCCTGGAACTCCCTCTGTAGACCAGGCTGGCCTCAAACTCACAGAGATCCACCTGCCTCTGCCTCCCTAGTGCTATGATTAAAGGTGTGCACCACCACCACCCAGCATTAATTGTTAGGCTTTAAATGTCACATTTTATAAGGTTTATAAAACAAAATTCCTGTTCTCTAAGCTAGTTTTTTTTTAAATGCAAAGCCTTTTTTAAAATAGAAAGTTAGATTATAGTTTTATATTAGTATATTTAAGCCTCACAAAATAAGGCTAAGCCCACCTTGCTGCATGGGTGCCATCTCTGCCACTTACAAGCCTATCCAGTCTAAACCTTAAGTCCCTAAATCTGTGGGGGGTAATTATTATACCAACAGGCCGCAAGACCACTTTAGTAGTCAATAAGTGTTTTATTCACAAAAGGTTGGTGACAAGCAAAAGCTTTTCTCACTAGTCACACAGAAGCAAACAGCCACCCGTGAAATAGGTTTATATCCAGGGAACATACTGTCTTTCTAATTCACTGCTCTCATCTTCAGCTCTAGCCTATGGGATGAGCTGCAGCCTGTGCTGGCTCACAGTAGTTAGAAAGCAATAAAACAATCCCATTCATTTTGGGTTTCAGTCAACCTGGTAATAACTGTGCCCATGAGTCTACTATATTGCCATTAACTTAGGGGCTTTACACCCCTTTCATAGCCAAGGCTCCAATCTAAAAAATAGATCTCATATTCCTTAAAAGGAATCTTGGGGCTAGAGAGATGGCTCTGAGGTAAAAATGCTGGTCCCATGCCTGGAAAGCGATGAAACAGGAATCCAGATCCCAGAAACACCCCACAAATGTGGGATGGGTGTGGCAGCCCATCTGTTATTCCAGTCTCAGAAAGGCTGAGAATGAAAGATCCCTAAAGCAAGCTGACTAGAAAAACATCACACACTGAAGAGTTCTGGATTTGATTGACAAACTCTGCCTAATGAATTAGGTGAAGGGTGAGTCCCAGAACCTACCTTAGGCCCCCACATACATTTGCATCCACACACGTACATCCACATCCATGCAAAAATATTGAATATTTACACACACAAGCACAAATGAAGACAGAACAAATTTTAAGTGGTCTCTTTAGACCATATGCATAATTAATTAAGTTTTCATGTCCACTTCTGGTCATAATGTTAGGAGATGAAATCTGGCAGAAAAAGACCACAGAGAACAGGACCAGAGCAAAACACAGCCGAAATGCCAAATTCCAGTGTAGTTCCACGACTTGGTGCTAGTGCCAGAAAATACTACAGAGAGATATATAGTTCCTCTTAGCTTGAGTTATACTCCCAAAGCCATGCCTGGGCATCTTATAGTCTAAACCAATACCAATAGCATCAAAGGGGGCAATTACTCTATTGTCTCCTTCCAACTTTAGACTATATTGCATTTTGGGAAAAAAGGTATGAAAAATAGAGGCAGAAGGACCTGACCAACATCATATGACCAAAGTTGAGAAAAATGTGATGTAAACCCAGTTTTTAGACTCTCATTACAAGTCTCTACTTGCAGGTATTCCAGGGTACCTACATCTGTCACAGGAGAGTACAGCACCCGTGAACACGTGACAGCTTCCCATTGGGATTGCCTCGCTCAGAAGTCTGTGACACCAACATACAGGGTAGCAGCTAGCTCTGGGGAATAGGATGAAGCAAGGTTATGGCACTGGAAGGATGTGGCTGAGATGTCACTCAAGGGTTAACCTGAGGGTCTTGGGGCTCAACCAGGTTCATTGTAACCACATTCAGTACCCTGGGCTGTCGAGCCAGGCAGCAATACTCTTACCTCTTAGACTCAGGGCCCCTATCATCCCACCAGGACATTAGGGCACGCTTGTATTGTCACATAAGATCAGTAAAATGCCCGTATTATACAAAAGAAGTTTACAAAAAACAGAGAATCAAAAACAAAACAAACAACAGAATCAAGACACCCTGAGAGATACTTTAAAACACAGAGCCAGACTCCCCTTCTCTCAGAATTACTAAAGGAAACTTAATTTAACTTCTCTCACTCTCTTCTTCTTAAAACTGCAAGTTAACAAGTTCCTTCACAATAATTTCCAAGCCTACAGATTGGTCTACATCCATTTTCACACCAGGGTGGTTATTTCAAGGTGCTTCCTTTAGGAGGCGCTGTAAGCTCACCAATTGTTCTTAAAGAATATTCAAATAAATCACTTCTGTGAAGGCTTTAGACCATCAGTCCTCAAGACGTGGGTTGTGACCACTTTGGCAACCATCTGTCTCTAAAACTATTTACGTTACAATTCATTACAGTAGCAAAATTACAGTTATGACGTAGCAACAAAAATAACTTTATGGTTAGGGATCACCACAACATGAAGAACTGTATTAAAGGGTCATAGCATTAGGAAGTTTGAGAGTCACTGTCTTAGATAGAACTAGCAGCCAAGCCCTACCATATGAGTTAACTCAAAAAGTTCTACAGGGGTTAGGGTTTTCTGTGTTCTCTTCCAGGGTTTTTGTGTCTGTTATTTTTGGCCTAAATCTCAACCTCTTTGAGCCTCACTCCCAGAGAAGCACTGAACATCAAGGGGACCCTTTTACTCCTGAGCCCACCCTAGAAACGGAGATCAAACTCACTAAACTCAATGACTCATGGTATTCAGCCTTCTCACCCCAAGGTGCCCCGTGCCGTGAAGGATCAGAACTGTGTCACTGACTCCAGCTGTCACGGACTCATCAGGACACTTTATAAGGCCCTCTAGCTACTTCTGACCTGGAGTGAGCAAACCTGGTCCCAGAGCAACTGGCTGCCAGATAACTCCTTCAGATTGTTGCAATGAATGGAACAATCAGCGCACAGTAGTAATAACAATGATGATATTAACAAGAATAGCAATACAAGTAGCTACTTGATAGCTTCTTGTCATCAGTGAGCCAAGGGACGGAGACTAGGTCTCCACAGAGCAGCGTCTCACTGTGAGTGTCATGTGGTTTGTGCTCAGAGCCTCCATTGCACTGCCGGTATCAGGAGGAGCCCTACAAACCTCTGCCACTCAGAGTCAACTCCAGAGCTCTGTGGCACAGCCAGGGAGACAGCTGAGCCACCTCTAACCCACTCAGGCATTCCAGGAAAGAATCTGCTGGGACTGTTGCCTGTGCTGAGGTACAACTCCTAAATTCAATTTAAATAAAATAATAAATAAAATAAAAGGGCTATATAAACAACCTCTAGAACTGGTTGCGTCTAAGGAACTGAGCCTTTCCCAAGACCATTCATTTATTTATTTGCTTACTTCCTTATCTATCTATTTTACTTTTTTTTTAATGCAACTTTATTCTGTTTCTTCCTCAATATTCTCCCAAGAAGAAGAAAAGGGAGCCAGATTTAAGAGGTTTATAATGAGTTTGATCACAAGTCCAACAGATCTGAAAGTACCTGAAATTCTTCTTGGAATAAGTGGTCAAAAGGACTATGGCGTTCTCAGGACTCGCCATCCTAAATCCACTGTATGGTCTATGAGGCTCCGTGTCTGTCTCGCTGGCGGAAGGCACCAGCTTTCTTCAAGCTGGCTTTAGCAGCTAAGAAGCAGTCCCTGGTGTGGTGGGCTCCTTCACAGTGCCCTAGCTTGTAGCTCCGTGTGTGTACATGTGTGGTGGTTTGACTATTACATCAATCTAGCGTAACTGTCAGAAACAATGCGATCTTGCAGGCATAGAACAAACTATGTAAATATTTGCATACAAATGAGCATGTGGACTTCTGAGTGCCATGTTTTATGAGAGGAGCTTACAAACTACAGAACATCTGGAGACAGCGGCCAGGATTGAGAATATTCTGGAGATGTCACCATGTGAGAAAAAGTTAATAATAACAGAAGCCAGAGACAAATAATAAAACATTAGAGACAGCAACGCTGGTCATTTTTCTGAAGCCACACACAAGAAGGATTTAAGTGTTGACTTAAAAGTTCCAAAGGCAGGATGGAAACCAAGAAGGAGAGGCCCAGGCAGATTGTACACCAATATGTCCCAGGGCTGGAGCTATCCAGGGGTGGGAGAGGCTGTCCCCTAGGGAGAGCTTCTTTCATCTGATGGAATGGCCCAGACAGCAGAGGTAGTAAACCTTGCACAGGACAGGAGGTTGAGCCCACAGTTCTGTCATTAATATCACTTGGGTGTGTTACAATTTTATTTTTCTCAACCACAGAAAGACCTGTGAGTCCCATGAGACACCAAACAGAAACTATGAAATGGGGGAAATCTTTAGTTAAAAGACTTTCAATTAATAAAACTTGTAAGTTAGAAAGAGAGAAACTTGAGTGTACCCAGCATCCCTCACTTTTCTGAAGTGTCATTCCCTCTTCTTGTAAAACTCCTAACATTAACATTCTTGTCTTGGGTACAAACAAGCTAAGAAGGGTTCCCCTATGACCATCCCTACCTTGGTACTGACCCAAGGCCTCCCTCCTTATTTTGGAAAAGGGTGCACCAAGAAAGAGGTGGGATGATCTAATAGTGGTGCTTTCGACATAGTAACAGAAGGAGGAAGTCTTCCCAGGCACCCTCCGTCTAGCCAACAGTGGCTACATAGTGCTACCAGAGGAAACCGGCATGAGACTCAGAGGAAGACATCTGGGCTCAGTGCTAATTCTACCTCATACTGTTTATGGAACCTTGGTCCATTCATTAGTTTCTCTAAACTTTATTTTGCTTATCTTACTGACATGGAGTCACTCACATGTCTCACATGGGGTCAAATGAGACATTGGATGAGAAAATGCTTTGTGAAATGTACAATGCTATGTGCATAGCATATTGTAATGATGATTAGTGGGTGTTAAGTGGGAATGCAAAGCAAAATAAGATGAAGTCTGTCTTCAGGAGCCCGGTGTAAAGCACATTCTTACCATACACAAGGCCCTGACTTCTGTCTCCAACCAGAGAGGGGAGAGACCAGGAGGAAGAAAACAGTGGGGTAAAAGGAAGGGGTGGGGGGAGAGAGACTTTGCTTTCAGACAGTTCAGCATATGGTGAGGCTGGTGAAGGGAGCTGCTTTTCTCCACTCTCCCCCCAACAGAACACGAAGAACAGAAGAACATGAAGGTGGCAGGAGAATGAACAAGGTTCCCTGGCCCAGAGAAAGGGCTGAGTCAAACCCTAACCATGTTTGATCCCTGCCCAGAGCCCCACCACCCTTGGGCTGGAGAAGACGGCCTTTGTTGTTCTCTGGACTCCATCTCTCAGGCAACCCAGAGGCCTTTGAACTCAGCACCTTGCACAACCATTTCAGGCCTAGAGCTCATCCTCACCCTCCTCCCTTCCTGTTCCTGCTTCAGAGAGAGAGAGAGACAGGGCTCCCTGAAAGGAAAAACCAGCCCTACCAATTCAAACGACTAACCCCTTAAGCTTCCTGATTACCATGGAGGGCTTCATAAATACATTGCATAGAACTGACTCAGAGCTAATTAAACTGCTTTTCACAGTAAGGGGTGTCCTCTCCATTAATGACACAGTGCTACAAAAGGAATCAGCCACACTGCAGAGCTAAGGATTTAGCTGAGATTCCGGAGCATATTTCCAGACAAGAAAACCAAGTATTAAATATTCAATATCATGATTATTGTCTGTCTGCCATCTGTCTTTCTGCTTGTTGTTCTGCTATAGGTTAAATCAGGAGGGAACATACTTTTGTAAAGACCAAAATGATAATCCTAGGTATTTGTGAGTTAAGGAATAGTACATTGGAACCCATATGCAGCAAAACAGAAATCGTAACATTTTTTTTGCAAAATCTAAAACATGCAATAATTAGGTGAAAAAAAATGTAACAAATCTGGCAACAATAAAAACAAAATTCTTGGAGAGGTAACACTACATTTGATTGGAATTCAAATTTATTGGTCCTCAGTTACCAAATATGCAATTATGCTAATGTATAATTTTTGAAAATTCCATTTGAATATTTCCATTTTAATGTCATTTTACATAGATATTGCCAAGTGCTGATTACAAAACAAATGAACTTTAGTCAAGCATGCCCATCACTTGGTAGACGATTACTAGCCTTATGTTACATGTATCTCTTTGCTCTGTAACACACCATTACCGCGGCCACTACCCACTTCCAGTTGGGGACTGGAGAAAATCTTTAGTTACACATCTAAAAGGATTTTAAAATATGGAAATCATATTACACTTATACCAAATCATATTACACTTGTACCAAGAAGTGATGCCAGAGCTACTCTCTGAGTTCAGAAAATACGTTAACCACAAACTTATGTGGGAATAAAGGCCCTATTTATTCTATTTGACTCTGTTTTTGAGACAGGGCCTCACATAGCACAGCTAGCCTTGAAGTCACAACTCTGAACTTCTGATCCTCCTACCCTCACTTCCGTAGTGCTGTGATTACAGCAGGAACTTCCATACCCAGGGTATGTGGTTCTAGGGATCTGACCCAGTGCCCTAATAAATAGGCACATCTCCAGCCTCCCATTTTAGCTTAACACACAGGAGTTTTATAAAGCACTGTAAACTGCAGTATAAAGATATTATTGTGCTCCAAGAAAACATAGGCAGGCTCTAACCCCAAAGCCTCATCAACAGAGCTGCCTAAATATGACCTTAGCAGTGACCTGCAGAAGGGGCAGGCTCACAGGGCCTCAGCATCAGGCAAAGAATTATGAGTAACTGCAGAGTGCTGTGACTGGGAGAAATGGGAGAAACGCTCTTTCCCACTGAAGGGTACAGAGCCAAGAAAGCCATCTAGTTGCCATGGTGGTGGTGGTGGTGGTGGTGGGTGATAGTGATGGTGGTGATGGTGGTGGTGATAGTGGTGGTGATGGTGGTGGTGGGTGATAGTGGTGGTGGGTGGTGCTGATGGTGGTGGTGGTGGTGATAGTGGTGGTGATGGTGGTGGTGATGGTGGTCTATGAGCAGAATTCTGTGCCACAATTCCAGAGAGTGGAACACAGCCACACTAATGCTTTATTTAACTGGAAGCACTGGTCACAGAGGAGAGGATACTGATCTCAGTCCTGCCTATCTGTGTATCTTGGCTACCCATGTTTAATATGCCAATTAAAGAGACAAGTGAGGGTGGGGAGCAGAGAAAGGGTGTTCATTTCCCAGGGCCTCCTAGGAAGAGGAACAAATAATGAGCTCCACAAGCCCCCCAACTCCATCTTTAGGATCCTGGCAGGAGTCTGAGGTTTAAGAGCTGCCAAGAGGTTTGTACAACTAAACAGTCCCAGACAAGTTGTGGTCCCTTTCATCATCGTCAGACTTCAGCCTCTCCCATCCAGTTGTGTGGTAAGTTGTCAAACTGTGAAATCTCTTTCCAAGAGTCAAGCTCCCTGGGGCCTTAGCCTCCTCTCTCCCACCATGAGATCCCTGGGAAAATCTCAAGTCTTTGGAGACCCTTATTGTAATAGCCTGACAGTCAGAGAGAGGACTCACATGGCCCCCTATAGAATAGCTTTGCTCCTGCCAAGATGCTTATATCTTTATGGAACAATATGGGCCTCCGCTTCCTCATTATAAACAAGTCAGATTTGACAGTGCTTTCAAACTTCTTACTCCCAGAATCTAGCCCTCCAGATTCACCTTTAACTTCGTAAGATAACCAACAGCAACACTGTTGAGCACAAGCGGCAGAACCTACTCTCCAGATTCACTCACAGTAGCCCCTGGAGGTGCCAAGAACACAATTTGGAAGCCACTGGTTTAGAGCTAGGCACTGCTGGCCTGTTACAGAAGTTCTCTGTAGGATGGATTTGTCTGCAGGAAAAAGAGAGGTCATCTCTATTTCCCCCTTCCTTTTTTCTTTCTTTCCTTTTTTTGTTTTAATTCTTTTTTATTTAAATTTTTTTCATCTTGCATATTAGCCCTAGTTCCCCCCCTTCTCCTTCCCTCACTACCCCGAGTTTTTATGTGAGCTCTTCAGATGGATATAACAACAAATTAACAAGAGGAAACGTTCATTGATTTTAAATGTACATGGAGATATTTACTAGAGAGTTAATCTCAAAGAGATGATAAAAGCATGGTGTTTTTATATTCTATGGATGGAGCAATGTATTCGTGAATGCATGACAGGACAGATGGATGTCTGGACAAGGCTGGTTACTTATAGGGTGTTGCTAAGACATAGTAGGGGAGGGTGATACAAGGGAGTGGACGATGGGGGTTACTTCACCAAGCTGGTTATCTGGGTTCATTGCAGACCCAGGGCCCAGTCTCTGGTGATCAGGGCTATTTTCAGGCGTGTAAAGCACAGCCTTCCCCCAATGAATCCTAATGACTTGCTGCAGCCAAAAACCATAAACTAAATGGCCCTTTCCGAGACAATCCTCAAGTGATTTTAGCTTGCAATACAAATACACAATTAGCCATATTTTGGAATAGTATGTCCTTAATTTGCTCACCTTCAAGCTCAGTTCTGAGAAAGACCAAAGAACAGGGGTGTTTTGTGAGTGAAACACATTTCAGAGAAGACTCGCCTGCAAATAGACGTTCAGAGGCTTCCGGGCTCAGAACAAAGACAATTTTCACTGGGAACCGGGAGTTCTGAAGGGGCTCTGGTTAGTTTTGGTCAACTCGGCACAAACTAGAGTCATCAAAGAAGAGAGAACCTCAACTGAGGAATAACCTCTAACACTGACCTGTGGCCAAGTCTGTGGGCCATTTTCTTGGCTACTGATTGATGTGAGCAGTGCCGGAAGCAGGTGTTCCTTATTGCATCAGGAAGCCAGGCCCAGCTAGTGAACAAACTAATAAGCAGCCTTCCTTTGTGGCCTCTGCTTTGGTTCTTGTCTCCAGGCTCCCGACTTGAGCTCCGGCGCGGACTTCTCTTTCTTCCATGAGTTGGTTTTGGTCAGTGTTCTATCACAGCAACAGAGAGCCAAACTAGGACAGAAGGGGAAACAGAGTCAGGTAATGAAAACCCAGACACCGAAAAGCCCTCCACCCCCACTTCCAAAACCACAGATCCTCATCTAGTTCCTTGAGTTCTACCACACAAGAGACAAGAGCATTATCATAGCAGCTGCAGCATGCCCTACTGTGACTGTGGCTGGCCATCAATAAGCCTTCCTGACACTTGTCACATACATATCTGACAAGTTAATCAGGTGCCACATTCTTTGAGCTCTGTTGTCACAAGCCCAATAAGAGAGGGAGGTGGGGTTCCAAACACAGGGACTTAACACACTACACAACTGCTCCCAGGTTTTCCAAGCAGTAGGCCACACAAATCCACAGGGAAGCAGAACTGCCCCGTGAGATATGCAAGGCTCAGCAGTTCATCGTAAGGTCCCTAACTCAGGAGGACTCAGAAGCCTATGGACTGTCACCATGTCTTTAATCTAAAATGCCACTAATCCCCTGTAAGACTCCCGCATTCTTGCGAGTGTGTGGGTGGAACAGCTATTATATCTATTACACTGGGGAATGACGGCTGAGAGAGACTCAATCATGAAGTCTGGCACAAGAAAGAACAGAAGACGAGAGCAAGGTTCTGGAAATGAGGAAGAGACCTCAACCCAGCTTCCATGTGATCAGAGAAGGCTGCCAGGCCCCTCTGGCTGGGACTCAGTTGTTCCCCTGGCTGGGACTCAGTTGTTCCCCTGGCTGCCACAGTTCCTGAACATGGTCCAGAAAAGTGAGAAAGCCACTGACCGTTTTCAGACCAGAAGGTCTACAAAGACCTGGGTTCTGTCTACCTTGTGCGTAGCATGTCCCAATGCCACATAGTTACAGGAAAATAAAAGGCAGGGCCTGGAACAGGGTGGGTGAGAGGCTAAGAAGCACACACCGTTAACACAAGCACCATGCCCTGAGAACCAAGAGCCATGGATCAACAATGTTCTCGACACTGACACTGCAAAATGCTTACGTTTTTGTTAATTTTCACTGTAAGCCATAGGGGATGGTAAGTGAGCAAATATGTACTAAACTAGGATATGGGGGATGCTAAGAAGGTGAGAGAGGAAGGGAACAGAAAATGAAGAGGTGGTGACTGTTTCCTACAAGGTGGGCAGGACACCTAGTCAGATAACTCAGTCATCTGAACAAAGCAAACCTTTAAACTATGTGACTCTCTGAGGCAGCAGCATTACAGACAGTGGGAAGAGCACGCGCAAGGGCCTAAGGTTAGGAGATCCCAACTTATTAGCTGCCTTTTTCATTTTTCCTAATCTATTCTTTTCTTAAGCATGTAGAGGCAGAGCCCTTAGGAAGTCATAGTTCAGCAGGAAGGAGTCGAGGCAGCAGCCAGGGAGTAAATGTCACACAAGAGGTAACAACATAGTGTGGAAAGACATGGCCAAGAGGTGTGCAAACACATATATGAGTGTGGGGGCACATCCTCAAGTATCCATGCGTAGATCCCTGGGCTCCTTGCCTGCACCGTGAGGCACAGCTATTGTTGTAGATGGAGAATTTCGGCAGGTTTAGTATGACAATAACAGGAATGTGTTGAGTAGCCATCCATTGAGGATCACACCAAGACTTCCATATGCGGAGCTGTGGTGTAGCTCAGTTTCTAGAGCACTTACCTCGCATGGAGGAAACCTGGGTTCAAGCTCATTGCTGTATAAACTGGGCGTGGTGGTACATCCCAGCACTCTGGAAATGGAGGCAGGGGATCAGAAGTCCACCTAGCAAGTTCAAAGCCAGCCTATGCCACGGAAGACCCAGTCTTAAAAATTGATATGAAAAGCAGCTAATAAGCTTTACTGCTGCTATGTTCCAACCAATTTTGCTTACTTGATTGCTTGGTTTTGAACCCCTAGAGGTTCAGCCTGGGCCTTTGAGCTGCATTCCACATTAGGCATGCTCTCATAGTTCACGTTAGACATGTTCCACTGAGCTGCATTCCACATTAGGCATGCTCTCATAGTTCACGTTAGACATGTTCCACTGAGCTGCATTCCACATTAGGCATGCTCTCATAGTTCACGTTAGACATGTTCCACTGAGCTGCATTCCACATTAGGCATGCTCTCATAGTTCACGTTAGACATGTTCCACTGAGCTGCACCCCAGCCCTAGCATTTGTGATCATGACAACTCCATACTGCAGTAGTGATTACGAGACCCTCCAAAAGATTCTTCAGCTTACAACCTAAAGGGGGAAACTGAGGATGTAATGGGAAGAGAGGAGGCAGATGTGAGGTCTATTGTAAGTCTAGAGTGACTGGTCTGCCACTGTAACC
The DNA here is from genome assembly GCA_004026605.1 of Ondatra zibethicus. NCBI lineage: Eukaryota > Metazoa > Chordata > Mammalia > Rodentia > Cricetidae > Ondatra > Ondatra zibethicus. The sequence goes on from PVIU01019826.1 coordinate 19,771, forward strand.
TGCATTATTCCATACATTCTGGGAAGACTTCGCCAGAGGGACACAACCATGTGACCAAGATACCATCATGAAAGCAAGCAAAAGCTGGCTTCTGACGGGAGATGCCACATGAAGCAGGAGCTACTGATCTGGCACTAAGGACCCATGCGAGGAGTCACTTCCCGGTAACAGGAAAATGTGAGTGTGTAACAATGGAATGGTTGAGTTCCAGGTGAATGAGCAAGTGGGGAGTGCAGAGATGGCAAACATCTACCTTTGCATGGCATGTCTACAGTAAGACATCGCCTCGCCTGCTCACTGAGTGAGTCCTTCCAGTTCAGTGAGTTTGAATACAGGAGCAGAAGCTAGAGCTTTGGACTCCAGATGAGTCTTCTTCCCCTCGCAGTACAGTTCTTATGCTTTGCATTATAAATGTCTCTCACTGAACGTGTTATTAGCATTTATTTGCCCACAGCTGAAACCCATGGCACCGCTGATGGGTTAGAGATGATCATTCAAAAATCATGATCCCCACAAAAGACAGAAAACGCGCTGTCTTCCCCACTCTGCTCGTCAACCTGGCCGCCTCCTCTTCTGTAAGATGCTCTGCTCTCGGAGGACTCATCTGTGGAGTTAGGTGGTTAACGACGGGTTATGAGAGGCCACATTACGACAAAAGTGAAAGCGCAGCTTTAGAAACACCTACTATGCATGACCCACATTCTCAAGGCTCAAACTGATGGCAAACATCACAAGGTTCTCTTGTTCTTCAGACAAGGCAAGCAGGGCAGCATCTCCTCTCTGTGGGTGGCTAATGTATTAAGTAATAATAATCTCTGCTCATAAAACCATGGAACTCCTGACACACTCCACCAGCGGAAGCTGAAATCACCTCAGCAGTATACCGGTGGAACTCAGCCTCTCTGGTACCTAAGTAAATTTCCAGATGTTGACAATGACTAGATAATGTCAGCGGAGAAGGGTGCAGGCTCCCCGTGCCAGACCTAGACCAGAAAGCTTCAACCATGAGCACACAGGACCCTGCAACAATCCCAGGAACCTGAGGTGGCGATTCATGTCTGCCTGTCCTTCAGGTACATCTCCTCTCTACCTTGGATTAGATTATTAATGTGACTACAGAATAGTGTGTGCCATAGACAGACTCCCAGGAAAACACACCTGCGTTGGATAATTTAGATTTGCTTAAGACATCCCAGGCCATCCTTAAATTCACAATCATTCTGCCCCCGCTGAATACTGAGATTCAAGCATGTACTAGTCACATCCATCATAAGCAAGCTGGGTTCTAACTGTAGCTTTAGTGTTGACTTTTTGTGTAATGCTATATGATCTTGTGGGGAAAAAAATCTTCTTTTTCTTTTTACTAGATTAAATTTCTTTGTCAGAGATAAGAAAGCTACTGAATGAAGCCTACAGGACTTAAGGTATAGAGTTCTGGTCCTTCCAAGCCACAACCTTCATACACTCACTTTCCATAGCAGACCTTACAGTGCAGGGTCAGGCTCTGAACTCCTGTTGATGCCACCATGGGCAGACTGCCAAGCTGCACAAAGAGATGGAGGCAGGTCCACACAGAGAGATGGAGGCAGGTCCACACAGAGAGATGGAGGCAGGTCCACACAGAGAGATGGAGGCAGGTCCACACAGAGAGATGGAGGCAGGTCCACACAGAGAGGTGGAGGCAGGTCCACACATAGGCAGAAAGACACCTGCTGGGTTTGTCCAGCCCTGTAAACATGTCAAGACAAAATCCTTCTCCTCTACTGCTGGTTACTCCCTCATCCCCACTATGCTCTGAACTGTAGCCAAATTCCCCCTGCTCCTTCTACAGGAAGGTGTAAGAAACATGATTCTTTTCCTGCAGGGTAACTGTGGCCACGTGGATCTTTTATGACCACAACAAGGGAGCTGGGGTTTAAAGGTTATGCGTAGGCAGGGCTCTCATGGCAAAGGAGTGTGGTAATTAAGCCAAGTCATAGCTGAGACACACAAAGCGATCTGAGGGTTGGCATTAGGAGCAGGGGGAGAGTGCTTGCCCGGGCTTGTCCCACTATAGGGGAAGAAGCATAGTGGTGAAATTCCACTTTTATTCCAACTATGACCCTCAGCTCTCCAAAAACTTCTTCCCAGAATCCTCTCTCCCCCTGGCAGGAATGACTTCCTCACTAAACATTTTGAACCAGTGAAAGAAGATGAAGCGAACTCTTCCTGGCCCCAGCCCCGCTCTTCTACCCTGTTCGTTCCTATGCCAAGAGTGTGTGTTAAGTGGACCTGACTACAGGTATATCACTCAAGCATTCGTTGACCTTACTTATGGGACCAGGTAGCAAGTCACAGAGAATCCACCAAAGCCCCTAGGCCAACCCCAGTGGCCTCTGACCTCTAACCCATGGGCTGAACTTTGTTGGCAAAAACTCCAGATTATTCTCCTTACACAGCCAAGCCAAGTTAGCAAATGACTTGTTCCTGGCACTTTTTTCTTATTTTCTTTTTCCCTTTTTTTCTTTTCCTGGCAGAGTCATACTCAGCCTGCCCACCTGCTTTTCTCTCTGTGATCTCTTGGGACTCTGGATTCAGCATCCTGGATAGCAGAGAGAATGAGACGTGGGCAGGAGTGTGAAACAGTAAACATCAACTCTTCTGGAAGCCATAGAATTCATACTTGCCAAGGATGGCTTGAACATCAACCTGCTTGCATATGAATCAGAGCAAGAGGAACTCTGGAGGGTCTATGATCACAGTTCTCAACCTCTTCGTGGGTCACCCAGAACCACCAGCAAACACAGATATTTATATCAGTAGCAAAATGGCAGCTACGAAGTATCAACGAAAATAATTTCATGTTGGGGGTCATTACAACGTGAGGGTCACAGCATTGGGAAGATTGAGAACCACTGCTCTATGAGTTTGATTCTCTTCAGCTTGCCTGCTCCAGACTGCCTTACACACATCACAGATGAACCAGCCACCTGTAAGTGATTCCTCTGAGCCTCATAATACACTCAGGAATGGCCTCCCAGTTGACCCTGAGAGGCTGGACATACAGTTCTACCTATGGAACAAATGGGGTTCCTCTGTCCCTTCTGTGTGTGACATCTTCATGCTGGCTACCATCCCCTGGACCTTTTGATATTATTGTGGTCCAACAACCTCACCTTCCTGTCCTCGTGTTGTTCATATGTCACAAGAGTCAAAAACCTACAAACAGACTGAATCTTAAATGAGAATTCAGTGCCTATAGACTTGAAGAGGTAGGAAATCACCCAGTTCAGTCCGTCGCTAAGGGGATCCAGTACTGTGGCAGGGTCATAGGGGAACGCAAGGAAGGGGACACGGAAGTCTCTGTCCTCAGACGATTTATCACCTATTTCAGAGATAAGAACTACACACAGGAAACAGGAGCTTAGCTGTATGCTTCATTATCCTAGTCTGCCCACAGCACATGAGCTAGAGAAGCCACCGCAGTCTCTGCTAACAAAGTCGGCCTGGTAGAGGACAGAACTTGTAGGAGATAGAGGAATTAAGATAAATCTTGTCTTTCCCATAGCTCAGATTCCGGTGATACTGAGACTGGGTATAGTCATCCACGGGGTTCAAATGAGAAAATGATGAGAGGGCAAGCAGCAAGCATAGAAGATTTCTCATGAAGTAGACTTGGAAATGTTTTATAGAAAAGGTAACTCAGGTGAGTAGCATCTTTATAGATAAATGTAGAAAGAATAAGGTCCATGAGGAAGAAGCAGTGTGAAAAAAAATAGAAAGAAGCTGGATGCAGTGGTTCACACCTGGAGCCCAGCACTGGGGAGACTAAGGGAGGAGAATTGTGAATTCAAGGCCCTCCAGTATAACATAATGAAAATCTATATTTAAAAAAAAAAGGAAAGAAAAAGGGAGAAAGAAAAGAAGTAACAAAACCTAAAATTGAAAAGATTTGTTCACCATAAAGGTCTTAAATAGCATGTTAAGAATTTTGCTCTTGCTGGTCAGTGGTGGCACACACACACCTTTAATTCCAGCACGCCAGAGGCAGAGGTAGGTGTATCTCTGAGTTCAAGGCCAGCCTGGTCTACAAAGTGAGTTCCAGGACAGTCAAGGCTACACAGAGAAACTCTGTCTCAAACCTGTCTCAAAAATCCAAAAAATAAAAGAAAAAATAATTTTGTCCTTTGGACTTCTGTAGAATACTAATTCCTTTTGTTCTTAGAGAAAATAGCAACCCTGGGGAAGTGGAGCATTAGAAACACAAAAAGGGGGTAAATGTCTCAAAACACATTGATGCACATATGAAATTCTCAAAGATTCAATTCAGCTTATTTAAATTAAAATAAAATAAAAATTCATCTTGACAAGAGAAAATTAATCTGATAGTATGAGAAATATATTGGAAAGGAAGATGCAGACAGCAAGATGTGTAGTAACCTATACAACAACCATCTTAACAAACAACACTGAGGACCTGTGCTGAGCAAGGAGGAGGAAGAGTGAGGTTTACACAGAATACCAGCACGCAAAGGTTCCTCCAGTTGTTAATTCAACCCCTTCCCTCAGTTTACACACGAGAACAATTGAACCATGACATAATAGTGTCTTTTCCACATTCACCATGAGTCAGAGCCTTGAGGGAAGAAACCTTCAAGTTTTTGAGCTACAAGATCTTTGGTGTACTAGGGTGATGAGCAAGGAAAGGTTATGGGGAAAACAGAATATCTAACTGCTTTACCTCCAGCAGCAAACGGGAGCGTACAGGCTTCCTCACCTCACATACCCGAGTCCATTCAAATACGGCTGACAGCAGAGGTTCTGGGGAGCAAAGAAAACACTCATCAAGTGAAACCCTAATAATGCCTAAAGTACAATGAAAACTTCACAGATTGCAAAGCTTGTTTACCCTGCCCAGCTTCCTCCACTCTGACCCTACCTTGGGGTATATGCATTCCTTTAATCAACAAATCTTTATCAGGTGCCTATTACCAGAAGTGCTTTGGTAGCTGCTGAGCTATAAGTTGTGCAAGACCCTGGGAGGCGCAAAACAACAGAGGTAGCTCCACATCCCTGACCTTTGCTCTGCCTCTCAGCGGCCCAACTGGGCAGGTTTTCCTGTTGTCATCCTCAAGCCAGGGCATTTAAAACAACCATCCCTTCTCATCCTAAGCCAGCTCTAAACACTTGGCCTTTACTCAAAAGAAAAAGATAGAGTTCCCATATGACCCAGCAACTCCACTCCTAGATGAAGAAAAATAACGAAAACACAGAGCAAAAATAGCTGATTATTCATGGCATCATTACGCATAAGAGTCCAAGAGTTGAGCCTATCCCATATGTCCATCAAAAGATGGATGGATAAACAAAGTGTGGTTCATTCATATCCTAGAACTATTTCCTTGAGCATAGAAGTGAATTAGTTATACAGGCTACAAAATAAATAAACCTTGCAAACATTATGCTAAGTGAAAGGATCAGAATAGGCAAATCTAGAGAGACCCAAAGATTTAGCAACTCTCAGGAATGGGGTGAAGAAGAAGAGATGGATAGTGATTGGGCACAGGAGTTCTTTTGGGTTACAAAAATGTTCTAAAGTTGGGGGCTGGAGAGCGTGCAGCCTGTTCTTGTAAAGGACTAGGGCTCAGGTCCAGGTACCCAGGTTAAGTAGCTCACAATTCCAGCTCCAAAGCTTTCAGCTTCCTCCGCTGGCCCCAGGAACACCTGCCCTCATGTGTACACACCCAAACACACAGACACAATTTCCGATTAAAATCTTTTCTAAAAGTAGCCCAAAATTAGATTATGGGAATAGCTGGACAACACTAAAGGGTGTTGAACTGCACACTTTCAGTGGTGACTTGTATGGTTTATAAATGATTTCAGAGCTTTTTTTTTTTTTTAAGCTGTCTCATTATGTAACTGGGGCTGGTCTCAAACTCTCAGCAGCCTTCCTGGCCCAGCCTTCCAAGTGTAAGGATTACAGGCATTAATCAGCACTATAAACTTCAAGCAAGACCATTAGAAAAAAGAAACCAGGCTAGATGTAGTGATCCAGTACTGTATTTCTGGGGTTTAGAGGCAAAATCAGAGAATTGTTGCTAATCCAAGGCCAGCCTGGCCTATATAGGAGGACCCAAGCAAGTTTATTTAACAGTGAGAATCTATCTCTAGAATCCCCCAAAAACAAAAACAGGAGAATTGCCATGAGTTCTAAGCCACCCTTGCGTATTCCCTCACAGCCTGGGCTACAGAGTCAACAGCACCAAAAACAAACACCTCAGAAACCTAATTAGAAAGATCTAAATGTTGCCACCTTAAAGACATCTGTTGGGGTCTGTAGCATTATTAGCCATATTTTTTAGAAATTAAAAATTCCGTAGGTCAAGCTCAGCAACAGCTTCAGATGCTTACGACCACATTTCAGCTGGGGGATGACAGAGCGTGAGGTACTGGGGAGGAGAGAGATGGTGCTTAGAGTCCACTAGTATAAGAGGCACAGATACTTGCTGGGGTAAGGACCCCAGCTCTAGAAACACTGGACCCCAGGACCCCCAGGCTTCCTCCTTTTGGCTAAGAACACACTTTCTGACAGGGCTAAGATATCGCTGAGGCCAGCATTGCCTAAAAACCCACTGACTCCTCCAGAAGTCATTTAGGGAAATGACCTATAATTAGAAAGGTAGCTCACTGAAAAGAAGACCAAAATGGCAATTTATTTATGTAAAAGATAATAAATGACCTTTGAATATCAAGAAATCTCAAAAGAGTTTGGTGTCTATTAATTAGCTCCACTACTCTCTGGAGGGTGGTCATTTTGAAGTGCCTAACTAGCACTGGGCAGGAGCCTTCCCTCGGAATCCAAACAGCCTGTCTTTGGGATTCAGACGGCTTTATCTCACTGAAGCTCCACCCAGAATTTCATCAAAAGAAGGAAGTCTGAGAGTTGTGTGATAATCATCTCTGATGATTTGGCCAAAATACAAAGAATCTTCCCGAAAAATCCATTAGCTCAAACTCATGTCTGTCAGGTTCAACAGGCATTATCTTCATCTAAGGTAAATGAGCACCAAAGGCTTGCAGCAGGGTTGAGAATCAGGGCAATGATGGGCTGGCTTATCCAGTTAAGACACTTGCCACCTGACAATGTAAACCTCGTGACCTGAGCTCCGTCCGCAAAGTCCACGTAAAGGTGGAAGGAGAGGAGAGACTCCGTAAGTTGTTTCTGACCTCCACATGCGTGCAGTCCTCAGCACGGCCAACTGCCAATGCAGAGGATTGTGTTTCCTATGGAGATTCTTATACATAATTGTCTGTTTGTCTCTTTAAGGAGAATGCAGGGACTTGCAGTGTTGAAACTATTTTTCGGCCCTGGAGGAATAATGGAAATAACAGATGTAGGATTGGCTGAGGAAATTCTCGTTTCAATACTAGATGTCCTCACAGGATATTTTTAGTGAGGTATTTTGTTCTTCTCACTTTAGTCTGTGTGGGAAACTATTTCTTTCCCAGAGGAATGGGAAGCAAAACAGGTCTGGGAAGAAGGGCTTCGGAATGAGGAAGACATGAGATCAGACCTTAGCTAGAAGCAAGCAGCACAACCCTGAACACATTATTTATCTTCTCCTGTTCTTTGTTCCCTTGTTTAGAAAATGAAGATAATATTCCCTCCTCCATGTCTTATTTTGCAGTCTAGCAAAATAGCATATATTTGAAAAGCTTATCTGAGGCTAGTACAGGAGACTACAATAGCTGGTACTTTCAAAGCCTCCTACCTTTGAGCATCAAAATACACTGAGAAACCATAAGCAAAATGGCATAGATCTTCATGGAATTTATAGGTTCTGATAAGATGGCAGGGCAGCCATGACTGCTGACTCCATTTTCCATAGAGGAAGAGCGAGCCTTCATCAAACTGTGATAAAGCAGAGGTTTTTGGTTTTTCGAGACAGGGTTTCTCTGTGGCTTTGGAGCCTGTCCTGGAACTAGCTCTTGTAGACCAGGCTGGTCTTGAACTCACAGAGATCCGCCTGTCTCTGCCTCCTGAGTGCTGGGATTAAAGGTGTGCGCCACCACCACCCAGCTTTAAAGCAGAGTTAATATAAATTAAAGTCCCTACCAGGCCTGAGACTGGAATCACAGAACGGCAGAAAGTTGCTTCCAAATGAAAGTTTCCACCTTCTACAAAGTCTGTCTGCCCAATATTACTCAGAACACTCCACAATTCCGTCAGTGTTTGAGATAAGAATCTTACTATGGAGCCTAGTTTGTCATCAAATTTGTGAGCCTCCTGCTGTAGCCTCCCTAGCACTAACATTATAGACATGAAAATTTAATTATTTCTAACTCCCCAAACCTACCTTTCTTCCTATGTATTTTACTGCCTAGTGGGGTTAAAAGATTAGGAGGTTTTTTTTTTTTTAATGATTTATGTGTATGAGTGTTTTTCACCTGTATGGGCCTGTGTACCATATGCATGTCTCATGCACACAGGGGCCAAAGAGGACATCAGATCCTTTGGAAATGTAGTCATGACTACAGATAGTCGCGAACTACCATATGGTGCTGAGAGCTGAACTCAGGCCTCTTCAGGAGCATCAGCTGCTCTTAAGTGCTGAGCCACCTCTCCAGCAACAAACTAAAGGCCTTTGAGAGTGAGAACTGGGGAGGCCAAGGAGATTGCTCAGTTGACAAAGTCCTAGCCCCACAAGCATGAGGGTCTGACTTTGGATCCTCAGCAACCACGCCAAAATCTAGCACGGCAGCATATGTCTATAACCCAGTGCTGGGGAGGCATACAGGGCCAAGCCCTGGGGCCTGCTGGTCAGCAAGTCTAGCAAAAATGGTGAGTGCTTTGGGTGTGGTCGCATACTCCTTTAACCCTAACACTCAGGAGTTCTTTGTGAGTTTGAGGCCAGCCTGGTCTACAAGGTGAATTCCAGGACAGCCAAGAGATCCTGTCTCAAAAAAGAAATATATGAACTCTGGTTCAGTGAGAGACTTTGTCTTAGAGCAGTAAGGTGGGGGAGCCGGCCAGTGGTGGTGCACGCCTTTAAATTCCAGCACTCAGGAGGCAGAGGCAGGCAGATCTCTGTAAGTTCGAGGCCAGTCTGTTCTACAGAGTGAGTCCCAGGACCAGTTCCAAAGCTAAAGAGAAACCTTGTCTCAAAAAACCAAAAACAAGCAAACAACAACAACAACAAAAAGGTAAGGGACATCTGGGAAGACAACTGATGTTGAGGTCTGGGCTGTAATCATATCTGCTCACACACGGAGAGACGCAGCTCCCCACACATAAACAAAGAACAGGAATTACGTTTTCACCCTGAGCTACAAACAGCCTTCCATGTGCTCACAAGTATCCACTGAATAACTGGCTAGACGATTCTGACCATGCTAGAGAGCTTAAGTGTGAAGTGATTCATGCACTGAAGATCCTACTTGTGAGAGCATGGTGATTCTGCAGCAGCATCAAGCAAAGAGCACTTCCTGTTTAGCACCTCACACCAGAAAAGCCCCACCTGCCATGCATCCCAGGAACTTCCCACAGGATTGCTCTCTCTATGGCGATATCTGTTTTCTTCGCTTCCTATCCTAAATGACCTTATTCACCTCTAAGATTAGCCCACTGCCTTGAGATCTTCCATCCTAATAGGTGAGAAGAGAAATAAAATGTAGAATACTAAAGATAGATGCAAAAGCAAAGAGTCTCAGCATTAGCCAGTTATCAGGTCAGGACAATATGGCGAGATCAGTTGTAAAGGCAGGACAGCAAGAAGCCTTCAAAGGGCAGAGACCTGGGGATGCCAGTGGAGGCTCTTGGTCTTAGGTTCCACCAGCCTCATTCACGAGTTACATTCCTTCATTATAGTACAGTCCTTTTAGTCACCTAGGATGAATCCTTGGGATGATTCTTGACATCTCCACTTCCCTTTCCACTCACCAAATCTGTTCAAAAGCCCCATCTTTTCTTTCCATGTTTCATCCACCCAGCCGTCCTCCTACACTTGCTTCTCACCAAAGCCACACTATGGATTCCTAACTGGCCTCCCTGTTCTGACATGCCTCTCTCAGATCCGTCCGTTCACCGCAGACCACAGTGATCTATGTATCCCAGGATGCCCAAGCCATTCCACTTTTAACACTTGTGTTTAATCTCGGGAAATTCCTCAGTTCCAGATTAACTGAGACAACTAGTCACACGCTGCAAGGAACTTAAAATCTCCCCCAAAACAAAGCTGACAGCAAAACCAACAAAACACTCAATTAACGTTTACCATTAAAATAAACCCTTAAATTGGGCCCTAGACATCTTCTAGAGAATGCAAAACAGTGCATGTTAGCCAGGTGTAGTAACACACCTGTAATCCTAAAAGCTGAGTGGCTGAGACAGGATGACTGTCATGAGTTTGAAGCTAGCCTGGTCTACACAGTAGATCATACTCAGAAAAGAGAGATAGAAATAAAGAAATGAAGGAAAGAGAAGGGAGAAGAGAGGAGAAGGAAGGGGAGGGCAGGAGAGGGCAGGGGAGGAGAGGAAAAGTGGGAGAGGGGAAGGCAGGGAGGGGAAGAGAAAAGCATACTGTGCTGGGAAGGTAAACAGAGCGTTGGCCCGGCTTCTGTCAGCCTCGTGAGGCCTTCGGTGGTCGCTCAGGATAACTAGAAACTGCAGTTTCCTCATCTCTAAATTGAGAAGCTGAGGCTAAACTTCCTTTCAGCTCCCACATTCTCTACCTCTACTGTTGGGAAGGCAGTGAAAACTCTCTCCCTTCCCAGACATGGGCACCCATGCTAATTCAAGCCGTGTGGGAGTTCTCAACTATGCAACTTTGGCCTTTGCTTTCTCCCCTTCTCTTCCTACCTGAGTGTTTCAAAGAACAACATAAACTTTGCTTACAAAACTAGAGTTGAAGGAAACCCAGGCGTAACCCAGAGGATTCCACCTAGACTTTCTAATTATTGTACACTTAGCAAGTCCTACACTGGTCTTTCCAAATCTTTTCTGTGTGAGGCTTCTTTAGTTCAACTAGACTAAAATCTTTTTGAACTTCTATGATTCCTTTGCAAAATCTTAGAGACATAGCAAATAATAACACTGTCATCACAACTAACTGACTGGGAGACTAATTACATAATCAATTATGCAACTAATTGAATAATCATATAATCAATTATTTATATGATTATATATTCCATATGTAATTACATACAGCTGGCACCTGTGAGACAAAGCAGAAATGCAGGTGACTCTCAAGCTCTTTGTTCCTTACACAAGATTCTCCAATGTGTCTCACAATTCAGCAATTCACTTAATCCTTGAAGGCTCTCTATGAGAACACACTGTGCTGATGTGTCACAGGTGTTAGGGAGATGGAAAATAAGTGGAGGCCTGGGTCATGAGCAATATCTCTATGTCACAGAAATCATCAACTTCCAGGTGCTACCCCAACTCCAACCTTTTAGTAAGACTGAAAAACTCAAGTGTCGTGCTGGGCACTGGTGACGCACATCTTGAATCCCACCCAGCACTCAGGAGGCAGAGGCAGGTAGATCTCCTAGTTCGAGGCCAGTCTGGTCCACCGAGTGAGTTTCAGGACAACCATAGTTACACAGAGAAACCCTGTCTCGAATAAAACAAAAAAACAAAACAACGACAACAAAAAAAAAAGCACTCATCACCTGCCACCCAATGTCTCTAAAATTGGTTGTACAACTACTTCTACTAGCCTGCAGAAAAGAATAGCCATTAAAAATAGGTCAGTAGGATATATGACTATCTACTTTTACAAGCAAAATATAAGTTTAAGACATATTTTCCTAGAATTATATCCTGACCAATGTATGGAGTCCCTAATCTCTACTTAACTGGGATTTTGTAGTAGAACATATAAGCATCTTTCTTTGGTATGTATAACTGTTGTCTACCCCTACCTCCATTGGCCTTGGCAAGTAATGATCTTTTCTAAGGATCTTTCTAAGGATCGATTTGGCTGGAACCTCTGTCTTTTCAGTCCACACAGCATGTAGCCCACACACTCCCTTAATTAAGTGGGGCTGAGACTTGAAAAGTGTCACCTACTACAATGACAAACAGGTTCGTGAGCAAATGCGGGAAGTAAATCAACCGAGCGGTTTGCAGGGGGAGCGGTCGAGCTGGGTTGAACTGGGCTGAGCTGGGTTCAGCCCAGAATGATTCAGGCCCTACCACAGAATGGGTGTCTCCCAGGATGACTTGGTAGGATAATTTAAAACCCTATAAATAGGATGGATTTTCAAGTCTCTACCATCCTCCCTGGCTCCTGAATCTTCTGCTCACTCTTCCTCAAGCAGGTAAGGCATGCATGCTGGAGCAACAGCAGTATCCACAAGTGTGGATGGCACAGACCGTTCCTGCTGGTGATACTCTTGAGCATCTTTCTGCTTTCTTCTCAGGGCTCTGTTTTAGACTATGGTGGATGCTAGAATGGCCTACCTGGCTGGAAATCTGTGAGATGTGGGCCCTACAGATGCCCAAACTGGAAGTCTGGATGATTAATAGCTGACTTTTCCGTAGTGCTGTCTTTACCTCATGTGCAAGTTAGACAAGGCTCTGGACCCTGGGAACTCCTCAATATTCAATTTTGCTATAATAAGTGGTCACAAAAGACTCAGCTTGTCCCATACAATCTGTTATTTGTCACTTATATGTATCGGCATTGTTGCATGCCTATGTTTTGCAGTTGGGGTTTCATTTTCAGAAGCCTATGAGCATAGGTACTAGAATTTTTGTACAACAAGAAGGAATATTGGCATACAGATAGCAGAAGACCCCTGCTGCCCAACACAGCCAGTGTTGACCTATCTGACTATGTACTGCCTGTGCTGTGTTCAGTGTGTCCGCTTGCTGTTTTTCTCTGTACCTTTTTTCCATTTACTGATTACATTTAATAAGCAGGTAAAAGAATTTTCTAAAAATAAACCTCTCAGAAAGATTTCTTGGACCACTGAAAGAGACACTTCACCTTCTTCCTTGAGTAAAGGCGACTCTTTAGAAGACAGATGCTCTTCAATGGCATGCTTTACTGTGGCAGGAAACCATACACACTATGCCGGCCTCTGCCCACCCTCTTTGGGCTGTTCTTTATTTTTGTTCTCACGTGAGAATCTCAGTCAAGCCACTCCCACCTAGAGCAGAAAGTAAGGCATGTAAATATCGACTACGCGTGTATAATCTTTTCAGCATTTGACTTTTTCTAGCAAAGAAAACCTTTTTAAATCACTGTCATGATAGTGCACGATATTTGGAGCCTCATTGTTAATCACGTAATGACTAGACTAAAATTACAGTTAAGAAGGGACTCTGTGGTTGCTTAAACCTCCTTCCCAAATCCAAGAAACCAATCACTGGAAATGTTGACTCCACGTCTTCATCCCAAGCATAAAAACATCTTTCTTCTCTCTCTCTCTCTCTCTCTCTCTCTCTCTCTCTCTCTCTCTCTTCTTCTTCTTCTTCTTCTTCTTCTTCTTCTTCTTCTTCTTCTTCTTCTTCTTCTTCTTCTTCTTCTTCTTCTTCTTCTAAGACTCACCTGTGTTTGCCAGAATGCCTGAACTTCTTAGCAGCATACTCAATGTGAGTAAGGTATTCCAGAAATATGCTGAACACCACGGGGAATGCGCTTCATTGAGCAAGATGGAATTAAAGCAGCTGCTTCTCACTGAGTTTGGAGACATCCTTCGGGTAAGATACACAGACTCTTGATCCTGTGGAGTGGGATGCATGACTCTTATGTCTGCATCCAGGATATCTTATCAATATTTTGTTTTATTTGGTCATTCCCCACCAGTAATGCACTGGTAAGCACCTTCTAGTTCAAACAGCTTCTCAGTAGTTCTTACACGCGCGCGCACACACACACAGCTTCTTTGTATGTGAACAAAAGACAGAACAACTTAAAAGTAATGGGGAATAACTTTTTTAAAAATTTGCCATTCATGTTTTCTATATGTAATTCTGTACACACACTATCTCATACATTTGTGCATTAATTCATTAAAGATTCATTGAGTACCTACTTCATGCTGGCACAATCCTAGACTCTGAGGATACAAACACAAAGAAAACTAACTTCTTTTCCATTGAGAGTGTCACAGTATAGTGAGAAAGAGGTATATAAACATGTAGGCTATACTATGTAAAAAGATAATAACTTAGCCGGATGGTGGTGGTGCACATCTTTAATCCCAGCACTCAGGAGGCAGAGGCAGGCGGATCTCTGTGAGTTTAAGACCAGCCTGGTCTACAAAAGCTAGTTCCATGATAGGCTTCAAAGCTACAGAGAAACTCTGTCTTGAAAAACCAGAATGAAAAAAAAACAAAGATAACTTTCTCAAATGATTCAAATTCAAATGATTCAAATTTGCTGTTAATATAGTTGTCTGTTCCCTGTGGTCATAACCACCATTGGTTCATTAAGGGATGAGGTTCAGAAAATAAGCTAATCAAAGATTAGAACCAGAACAAGCCACTTAACAATAATAGTTTCTCAGAAAGAAGGAAGGAAGGAAAGAAAGAAAGAAAAGGAAAAGGAAAAGGAAAGCCTGTTTGGGAGTGGATTGGGGTATTAAGACTGATGTACAATCCAGCATCCATAAAAGGACATTTGGGGTTTTCCCCCTTTTTCTCTTACAGAGACCAAATGACCCAGAGACTGTGGAAACCATTCTGGAACATTTGGACCGAGACAGAAATGGATATGTTGATTTTCGTGAATACCTCTTGCTGGTGTTCCAATTGGTTCAAGCCTGCCATCGTAAACTAGATAGTAAGTCACGTGGAGGTAGAACCTCCTCCAAGAAAGAACGGGATCAGAAAGGAACACAGAGCCATAAGTTTTCTGAAAACACAGGCAGACAACCTAGGCAGTCTGAAGGACAAAGTCAGGATGTCCAACAAAATAAGGACTCCCTCCAGGGTCAGTCAGAGAGACAAGACACGGATTATAGCTCTGATCAGTCTGAGACAGACGATCAGCACTCTAGCTCTGATCAAAGACTGGGGCATAAATCTAGCAACGACCAACCCAAAAGTCAAGGATATATCTTTGCCTTAAATCAGCCTGAGATCCCAGCTCAGATTTCTCACTATGGCCAGTCTAAAACATTTGGACGACAAAGCAGCCATGGCCAGTCTGGAAGACTCCGACAAGATTCTTATTCTAGTCAAACCAGTCAACAAGAAGCTGGTTCTTATGAACAATATGGAAGGCAGTATCAGAAATCAGGCAACAGTCAGACAGACAGACAGGCCAAGAATTCTCACTATGGTCAGTCAGACAAACAAGAACATGGCCAGACAAAGAGCAAAGGCCGGAGTTCTTACCAGGGTCAGACAGGCATTAAAGGCCAGAGTTCTTACCAGGGTCAGACAGGCATTAAAGGCCAGAGTTCTTACCAGGGTCAGACAGGCATTAAAGGCCAGAGTTCTTACCAGGGTCAGACAGGCATTAAAGACCAGAGTTCTCACCAGGGTCAGACAGATAGACAGGACCAGAGTTCACACTGGCATAGGACAGACAGACAAGGCCAGGGTTTCCAGTATGATCAGACAGGCAGACAAAACCAGAGTTCTCACCAGGGTCAGACAGACAGTCAAGACCAGAGTTCACACTGGCATAGGACAGACAGACAAGGCCAGGGTTTTCAGTATGATCAGACAGGCAGACAAACCCAGAGTTCTCACCAGGGTCAGATAGACAGACAAAACCAGAGTTCTCACCAGGGTCAGACAGACAGTCAAGACCAGAGTTCACGTTGGC
>PVIU01019827.1:0-35469 GCA_004026605.1 Ondatra zibethicus
TGTTTTTAAAAAAATTTATTGCCATCAAACAAGCAGAGAATAAAACACACCAAACAAATGAAACCAAATGGTATGGTATTGTGACAAATTAAAGAGCCACCTAAAATACAGTAAACTCCAGGACCCCAAAGTATACTCAGATGTAGGAGGAACAGGTTTATGTGCTTTTTTCCTAAATATATAGTGCATCATATCAAGGCTCATGAGGCTGCAATAGAGCTATCTGATTTACATAATGTGAACCAAAGGTCTTCATCTGTAAGTAAATAATATTGTAGGACTAGGATAAATGCACTGTTTATTTCGAAGGGCGCTGAGAGACTTTGAACAGCCAATTTCTGTTCACTTAGTAAAACAAAGAAATAATAAAGTATACTTTTTATATAGAATCTAAAAGCTGCTTCTACCAAAATCGCTGGAAGCATGACCATTACAGTTGAAGAGTAAGTTGCCAGCAGCATTTGACTTCACGTGACTCTGGGATTCTTAATCTTCGTTGGTCAGAGATGTTTTTGCAGATGACCAAAGTAATATATTACTAATTTCAAGATATTTCAAGATTTGTGTGCGTGTGTGTGTGTGTTGTGGAGAAGAGAATTTCTTTGCAGCCTAGACCTGTGTTCAAGTGGACTCAAATTCGCATTTTGGCTCATGTTGACTTGGTGTTTGTGAAGTCGGCCTCAGAGAATTTCATTATGTGAGTTTGTGGAAATGATACTCTTAGTCTAAACTGAGAAGACCAATAAAATCTGTTTAAGTTCTGACTTATATTGAAAAGAATAGTCTTTAATTTTCAGGAATGAAGATGCATCGGAAAATAAATCTCACTGTAAAGTTTTACAATGCCCTGGGATATACCTATAAATGATTCATTCAGAAATAATTCTGTGATTTTTTATTAAATCAAGATACTTTTGCCATCTCTGTTTTATTAAATTTTCTATCCTTCTTGCCAATGGCACTCATTTGAAATTAATTTTGAGAAGGATTGCAGATAAACCGGAATCATTTAAATAAACGTGAAAGGCAAAAATTATTATGAAAATTAAATTTTAAACAAGACCGTTTTCCAGAGCCAGAGATTTAGGCCCTCTCTATAAATCTGAGAGAAATGTGACAATTATGCTGAGAAATTATGCTAGCGATGACACATGGGAGAAGCTTTCTTGTGTTCCTGTTGCCATGAGGCCACAGCACCAAGTCAGCTTTACATTATTTACTTCATTTTATCACACAGAACAGCTTAACAAACATATTACCTCAGATAGGTTCAAACTTATAATAGCATTATGCCTTGGAGCTGAGACCAAGATTAATCCCTGAGCTACAATTTCTTTCTGGTGACGTATCCACATAGCACACAACATTTAGCAATTGTCTACGAGGAACATTCAGTAGAAACTTGGTTTTAAATTAAGCTGACGAATATGAGTAAGAATAAGGGATCCCTGATGCTCAACTTTTCTTACTTTTTTTCATAGCTTCCTTACAAATTAAAGGTCTGATCATCATTATTTTATACTATTTAAGCATTAAAACATTCCTCCAGATCACACAAAACACTCATTGAGATGTTTCTGACCAGATAGTTGGAGGTCATTTAGGACTAAATCTATCTCATTAGCACTCTGGTTTTCAGCAGTGTGGGACAGGCAGCAGAGATAAGGATCCTCCAAATAAGCCTCGCCTCACAGGTGGGTGAGGGAAAAGGGCCCGGAAGGCCCCAGGAAGAGTGTATGTGTGTACCATCGACAGAACAAGTACTTTAGTAACATAATTAAGTATTGACACATGTTCAGTGTCATAGATAAGGATATTTGTAGGAAATTTTTCTCAAAGAGTACCAAATTAAAAATTTTTATAAAGAATAAATAAAATAAATTGGAACACTTATATGATCCTCCCTCTGAATGAGTAGAAAAGGAGTGGCATGGTTTCCTGCTGCCGTTAGAATGAATGCCGTACTGTTAGAGGCTTAACACAAAAGGAATTTCAACCAGATTTACATGGCCGCTAAATATAAGTGACCAGGAGGCTGGAGCTATAATACGTGGCTGCCTTTCCAGCTGACACGGAAAGCATCCTCTAACTCTGAGATTCCATCTTACACCTGCAAGAATGGCCAAGATCAAAAACACTGATGACAACTTATGCTGGAGAGGATGTGGGGTAAAGGGAACGCTCTTGCACTGCTAGTGGGAGTGGAAACTGGTACAGCCGCTTTCAAAATCAGTATGGTGATTTCTCAGAAAACTAGGAAACAACCTACCTCAAGACCCAGCAATACCACTTTTGGGTATATATCAAAAGGATGCTTGATCATACCACAAGGACATGTGCTCAACTATGTTCATAGCAGCATTGTTTGTCATGGCCAGAACCTGGAAATACTTTAAATGCCCCTCAACTGAAGAATGGATAAGGAAAATGTGGTACATTTACCCAATGGAGTACTATAAAGCAGAAAAGAAAATTATGACATCTTTAAATTGGCGAACAAATGGATGGATCTAGAAAACATCATTTTGAGTGAGGTTACCCAATCCCAGAAAGACAAATATCATATGTACTCCCTCATAAATGGCTTTTAGATATAAAGCAAAGAAAAACCAGCCTACAATTCACAACCCCAGAGAACCTAGACAACAAACAGGGCCCTAAGAGAGACATACATGAATCTAATATACACGGGAAGTAAAAAAAAAAAAAAAAAGACAAGATCTCCTGAGTAAATTGGGAGCATGTGGACCTTGGGGGAGGGTTGAAGGGGAGGGGAGAGGAAGGGAGGGGGCAAAGAAAAAAATATAACTCAATAAAAACAATTTTAAAAGAAAGTCCAAAATGGTTGGTTTTATGTTTCTTAGTATAGTATATCTTTTTCAATTTGTACTAGTTCTTTGAGAGTTTTGTACAACATTCACACAAACAAACATTTGTACAACACAAAATGCAGTACTGTGTTCGATCATATTCGTCCCCAGAGCTCTTTCCAGGCCATCTCACTTCCTTACCAGTTGCACCACCCATTTTGTGACAGCAAGAGAAAGGAGAAAAACAATGCGAGTAGTTTGTGGTTTGTTCCTATTCTTGTTTTTAGGAAGTCATTGTCCTCCACTGTTCAGAAAGATTTTCTTCTGCTTTGCACTCAAGCACCTCCCCTTGTACCTTTCATGCCTCAGTCTAGGGTCTTACGCTAATTAACATTACATAGGTAGTTAAAGAATGTTGTCATTCTTTTTTTTTTTTTGTAAAGTAGATCTAAGTATCACTTAAGGAATAGATTATCTTTTCACTGTTGAATGACATTGGAGAGTTTATTAAGAATTTCTCACTCGTAGTTATGTTAATCTGTTTCCAGACAGCTGATTGTCAAAGAGAATATTTGGGTTTTTAATTGCTGTCATGATTTACTCTGCATTTTATTTAAAGACATATGCATGTCTTAGCCTCTATTCTATTGCTGTGAAGAGACACCATAGGCAAAACAAATCTTATAAAAGAAAGTATTGGGGGATAGTTTGCTTTTGGTGTTTGCTTTTGTTATCCTCCCACCCCTAATGGAGAATCGATCAAAAGATGATGATACTCAAGGTCCTGTAAATGGGGAAAACTCAGTCTCTACTAAATAGCAAAGACTGGGCTGGGTCAGAACAGATCCCCCTAGATTGTCATGCTGATAACACAGCCTTTCTGAGTATCTTAGATAAATACCGAGAGTGATGAAAAGGATCAAAACTGCCTAACGCATGTAGACTGACTCGACCAGTTATCAGCACTGTTTTAAATATGTGAAATCCAGAGCCTAGGGTTCTGTCCTCTGGTACTCTCAGAAATACCCTGGTGATCGACTGAGATCCCGGCTGTTCTATCAGCTGAGAAACTGTCCTCTAACACAGAGCTGGCTTAACTGTGGGGCTTCCCTAGTACATTTTCCTTTTTTTAACAATTATGTTCCAAAGACTTTAAACTGTTGCCACCTAAATTTTCACATTTCATGCCAATTTGGCATCCAAGTTCAGTATCAATTACACGCACTCAGCTGGAAGTGGAAGTCCACTAATGTTGTTGAATACAGTTTTTCTTTACAAAAGGTTTATTGCTAGAATTGTTGAGTAGAGTTAATAAGAAAATATCATTAATTTCACAGGTTTTTCCAGACAAATCGTATTATATTGCTGTCACTGATATGTTATGAAATATTAATACATTTGATGACCTTAGATTAAATCGCTGGCACACAATGAATTTTTTGTTAGTTCTTGCTTGGAAGCAAAGCAATATTACTGACAATTGTTAATACAAAGAACAGACACAGGACATGTTGTTGTGCATTATTCCACGTTTTTAAAGCTACAAGCTATCCTTACTCCTGCATTACAAGTATTTATACTAACTACATCCACTACACAGTGTAGTTAGATACATCAGAAAATCTCTTCTCAGACGAACCCAGAAAAAACTATAAATTACTGAATTCTACTTAAGAAGTTAACTTTGTATGGTGATGGCTGACTATATGTTTGACTATATATCCTCATAGTATTTAATTTCTACCGAAATCCTCTAGGTTTGAAGATACTCTCATCAGTGCTGTATCTTTGATATCTGCAATTGTGAGTAAGATTTTTAAAACAACTGAAGAATATTTTGTCAACAGAGTATCGATCCACCATTAAACTTCTGAGAAATCAATGATCGATGGAAGAAGACTAAAATCATTATGCCAAGAAATCCTGGCACAAGAGCATTGTACTGAGGAATGAACATGATTAGCAGCAGAGATGCTGAATTAAGAACACACGTGGCTTTGGAAATTTTACCTTGTTATAAGGATTGCTGCATCCATCGAAGCAACGTCTTCTCCCCAGCTTGTGGACATCTCTAAATGTATATCGTTCTTCCTGCCAAATTCTTCATGCTGCCACTTGCAAAAACTCTCCAGCATTTTTTCTCCATGGTGCCCAATATACAGACCTGCCTGCAACAGAGGCCGCTTTCATTTTCCAGGCAGATTGTTCTCAGATAAACCTAATTAATCAATTCATTGATCCTAAGGAAACTTCCCAGACTGTAGACTCGAACATTAGTTAGAACATGGAAGGCAATTAGTCTTAATTTATCGTGATCTCACACAAAACGCAGCATTAAATAAACAAACAAAAAGTTGAAATTTGTGAAGGTGTAATAATTACATAATCTTTCTAAAGTTCTTTCTAAAGTTACCATGGAAACCAAAGAGGCATATAGACTATTCTGTAATTTATGAAAAGTTTTTCCTTAATTATTTGTTTTAATTAGTCAGAGCGATGCCATAGACTGCTCTCCATTTCGGGTGCAATACAGATAAGAAAACACCTTCAACACATATGTTTAAATAATAGAAGAAAGCTGTCTTTTAAAATAACTTAAAATTACATTTTGGAAAGTTAAGGTTTGCTGTTGGGATCCTTGGAAACTAAGAACATTCCATTTTTCAAATAAAATTGAGGGATTAACCCAAACCAAAGGCCAGTTTTATGTATACTTTAAGTGATTCAGTGGATATTTTTGGATTTTGAGTCAATAAAAGAATATCCTTAAAATTCTCTCCACTTAAAAGTTCCTGAGCACAATTTCATGCCCACTTAATTGAATAAAAACTCAAAACTCTCTTACTGGTGTTTCATGGAGCAGAATGAGCTTTATCACACGAAGGTTGACCTGCATGCCCAGACTCTTGTGTTGAAAAAGGTTAAAAACCTAAAAGCAAATAAAGATTAAAGCTATTAAAATGAAAGGAAACCATGACAACTCTCGTTCAAGGCCAAACATGGAGAAAATTTCAACTTAGTACAAAGTATGTTAAAAACTAGTAGGCAGGCAATACAAATTTTTGACGTTTTATATTATTCTTATTTTTTATGTTTTTTCTCTTAAAATTTATTTGGTATGCATTACAGAACATATGGCTGACAAAGCGAAGTTGTGTTTCTTTAGCTCTTAGTACAGGGATGAGACTACAGTCAGGCTGTCGGGTGCAGGACAAGGCTAGTATAGTCTCAGAATACAGATGAGGAACGGCAGGTGGATCTAGAGTAAGGAAAACAGTCCACTAGGGGAAAAAGGCCAATGGACACTAAAATATACTCAGTCCATAGTTCTGTTTTCTCTTCTGAAAAAAAAAACACTCTTCACTAGTATTTCTGGTTTTTTTCTTGAAAGAAGTTTGCCCCCCAAAATATGTCAACACAACACAATAGACACAAACATTTTTCTGCACTCCAGAAGATGGCAATCATACTTAGCTTCCTGGAAGTCAGCCTGCTTAGATTTTACCCACAACATATTAGGTTCTGCTCACCAACTGGAACCATACTTGCTGTTTAAAATCGCATACATTCTTGAGTTAAGTGGGTTGACAAAATTCATTTTTATTCCACCCTGTAATTAGTTTACAACATCTGTGTTAGAACCATGTACATAAACCAAGACTACAGTATGGCTCTACTATCAACGATGTCTTTCAAAGATAGAAAATAAAGGCAGAAGCAGAGGAAGGAAAAAATGAAAGGAAAAATAAAATGAAGAGTTTTGCTATCTCACAATTAACAGCAAAGGTTTTAAAATGAAGCAAAGTCTGGAGAGCTGCTTTTCCCTGGAAACAAATCAATTTGACATGCTTAAGACAACAAACCATGTTTCTACTCATAATTAGTGAAAAAAGGGGAGGAGTCAAATTATAAAGAATGTGAAACTTTGGTGTCAAAGTCTAGCGCTACAAAACAAATGACTTCTTTAGATTGAAATCTACTTAGAACTCTCTTGAAAACCTTTTCTTCACGTTGAGGTTCACCCACCATATTTAAGATCGTCAGGATGAATCTCCTGGCTGCATCTGCCCCATGGTAGGAAACCATTGCCGGATCTGCAACCACTACAGTCTCTATGTTGTATTCCTGGGGCAATTTGTATGAATACCGTTTTTCTCTTCTGTTCTCTCCTGGTTTTCTTTGTCTTCCTTTATCTGGAATGGAGAAATGAATTTCTCAGAGCATCTATCATAGCGATCGTTCAGCAACACAAGTTAAGCCCTCCAAGATGGAATCTCACAGTGCTTGGGGGTGTCAATTCCGCTGTATTAAGGTACTTTCACCTCCCAGGCCGCCTTCATTTCCCCGCCTTAAAGTGAATTTAATGTAATTTCTACCTAGAGTTATTGATGGATTATGCATCTAAAAATCACACCAGCAAAATTTCTAACGAAGAATTGACATGAAATATAATAAACAAAAAATGCTAGTGACTTTTTCTTTACTCTGATAACAAAAGAAAGGTCTGCTTGTAAAAAGTACCTAAAACTCTTGTTGTGCACATCACAGGCAGTTGCTCTGATTACAAAATCATCATGAATGAGATGCAAGGCTTTGACTTCACTTCCCATCATGTGTATAAAAGTTAGACCTTCAAGTGATAACAATTCCTCAAATGTCCCTTTATTAAAGTGGCAAATGAAAACATGGTATTTTTATAAGTTTAATCATGAAATATTAGCCACTTATGTTTATGAAAAAATACCACACAGTGAAAAGAATTCTCCAAGATGGAAGAAGATTATGTAAATGAAGAACAATTCTAATTTAATATTCAAAACAGAAACATAGACAACAGACTTGAACTGTTGTTGGTCACAAAAACAAAAGCAAAAAAAAAACAACAAAACCCTCTAAATCTCTAATTTATGTATGAGACAAGCTTCAACCAAGTTTGGCAACATGAAAACCCAAAAGCAAATGAAATGAATCCAAGTCTCTACAGTGATTAAAATTAAAGGACCTATAACATTGACTGTTGATAGGATAACTGAACATCCACACGTATGCGGTGGATATTTAAAACAGTCACATATGCAACAGCCAAGAAAAATGGCTGGTTGAATTTGGCTGTTTTTCTTCACACACCTGAAGATTGTATTGACATCACAATCAACAATACAAAAGATACTCATGTTCAACTTGGAATGAGCACACTGAAAAGCTGATTATCCTGGTCTCCAAACATGAAATTATGCATATGCAATGGTCATTTCTCAAATACTTTCATCAGAATTGTACATAAGGTATGTGCTTATTCAGAACAGCACTGTTCTGAATAGTTCACATAGGACATCAACAGTCTAATAGATCAAATTTTGGCATATTTATTTAATAAAAATCAATGGAACACTAAATTAAATGGAAAAATATTGCTAAAATACGTATCTATGAATGGATCTCAAAACTCATGATATGCTATAAAAAGAAACCAAAAAAAAGGGTAGTTTGAGGCCATTTGCAGACTGGAAAATCCTGGAGTTAGACAGCAGGACCCTGAACCTGGGCTAGAAGTGCACTCAACTGGGATGTATGTGTGCTACAGATGTTTCCTGTATTCAATCCTGTGGTTGCTCATATGCAACACTGTATTACCACCTGTGTTCATATGCTACTACAGTGATGTTTACAATTTAGCAGCTGCACTGAGGTATATTGACATGACATAAATATGTAGCTATTTACAAGTATCTTTTAATAAATTTTAGTCAGTCCCAATGGTTATATAATCATCTCTGTAGCCATGACTAAATCAGTTATTGCTCCTGTCACAATAATCCAAACTGATGTTGTTTCCTTCGTAAAATGTCTTTTCCTTGTTGATCAACTCTTTTTCTAAATTTCTTTTCCACAAATTTTGGACTCTCTAGAAATGGGAAGAAAAAGGTTTGGTTGAATGGAAGGCATTTACTGGATGTCTAACTTTGTTTGGGTTCAGGAGAGTCACTCTCACCTTTTCTATTTATCTAGCTGATTTATAATAAAAATTCTTACTCATAGTAAGTGTCATGGTTTCAGCTTGCCTCTATGACTCCATCTTACTAACCATCTATTATCTCTAACATTTGCACAGTTTCAGGATTCGTTTATGTCTTGAATTATTTGACCTCCTAAACTCCCTCTATTATTACCTTCTAGACACTCAAGTCAGCCCTAAGATCTAAAATGTGTAATAGATGTCAAGACAATAACTAGCAGCATCTCTGGTTTTAGCTATCTGCATCATTACTGTTTTTCTTTTTTCTTGTAAGAATAGAAATTTAAATATTTACTTAATAAAACAAGCTCCACCTGAATATCATATAAAGTCACGTGACTAAACAAATGAACATATTATGAAAATAAAAGCAAATGCCCTTTATGTACTAAAGTGAGCATGGCAACATCTAAGAAGGCAACGCAAAGTGGCAAGAACAAGAGCGGGCACATGAAAGAGAATTTGTCAATAAGATTAGAATTTATGCACTCAAAAGAGTTAGAAATGAATGCCAAAGTCCCAAAGGATGGACAAGAATGGAAGTTATGTTCAATATTGTTTTCCCATCTAAGACACTTAAAAATTAACCGTGTGGTTTTTCCAACTGTGGTGTAAATTATACCTGTAGTTGTAGACTTAAATCCACCATTCAGCAAGTATTAGCTGGGAGAAATTCCTTCAAGTTTATTTCGGAAGACTTATCTTTCCAGGGTCAATAGCTAATAACTGGGTTATGAAAAGTTGTGTGTGCTCTCATATTTTTATCATCTCTGACCTTCAGAGGAAATGAGGAACATCGTGTGCTGTGAGGCATTCATTTACTACAGTGACAGGTGTGTATGGACATACCTAATAACTAAAACAAGGAGCATCGTTCACTCTGAACTTCTCTCTACATTTCTATTTCTGCTGGTTGTGACCCTTTCATTGATTTTAGGGAGGTTGCTGTAGCAAAGATAATTGACTGCCTGTAGGTATCCACTCTCTTCCCAGCAATCCATAAGCATTGTTCAGCCTAATGTCCAACTGTGTGACTCTCCAGCTAAATGTTTAATGGCAGACTATGAGGACAACTGGTGTATGTGATTCCTAGATTATCTTTAAAACAAAATTACTTGTCCTTCTTTCTCTCAGTTCTACCCCAGTGGGCTAGAATTGATAGTGTAGTGAGCTGTGGTACACGTCACAGGGAATAACATGGCAGTAGGGCATAGGAAAAGGTAAGGGGCCACTGGATGATGTCACAGATTATATTTCCTCTCTTGCCCTGGCTCTCTGAAAATTTCTGAACTGTAAGATGTTGGGGGATACAAATTGCTATCTAATTTGAACCATTATTATGTACTATAGAAGCTTAGAGCCTCCCTGAAACTATTACAGGGGTCTCTCACTGCCCTTAGACAGTGCCTCTTATGAAGTACTCATTACGAACACCCTTATCTATTAAGTATCTGCGATGTGGGATTCCCCTCTCTTTGCTGTGAATATCATTGGTTAATTAAGAAACTGTCTTGAGCCCGTGATAAGGTAGAGCAGGGCTAGGCGGGAAAAACTAAACTGAATGCTGGAAGGAGGAAGGCGTAGTGAGAGAGAAGCCATGGAGCTGCCAACGGAGACAGACATGCTGAAACTTTGCTGGTAGGCCACCACCTCATGGTGATGCACAGATTAATGGAGATGGGTTAAATTAAGAAGTAAGAGTTAGCCAATAAGAAGCTAGAGCTAATGGGCCAAGCAGTGATTTAATTAATATGGTTTCTGTGTGATTTTTTTCTGGAGTCTGGGCAGCTGGGAAACGAACAAGCTGGCTCGTCCAACACACGAAGAGGACAGAGTGTTTCTCTCACATACAACCTTCCAAAATTTAAGGATTCCCAGTGTATACAAAGATCTGCTTTCATAACCTATGGGTAACCCTATAAGGAATTTTAGGGGTTTGGAACATTGAAGATGAGGGTGATGAGATGATTACTCAATTTTTTTTTTAACAAATTGTCTCTGCATTAAACCAAGCATTCCAGCTTTTCCTGGGACAACAAACTTTCATGTAATCCTTTAAAGCTTTTTCACTTTGAATAAACCCAGAAGAGTGAGACCATTCCTCTTTTTTGCCCAGTGGGACACTTTTCTTTGACCACTGGCTCCTCTCTCTTAGCACTGTGTGCTAGCAAGCTGTGTGCTATGGTTCTGGTTTTGACTCTCTTTTCAAAGGAGACATCATTATTTCTTACTATAAAAAGAAGCCACTCAGCTTTGACTGGGGTTTTCTATCTGTTTTGCTCAATTTCTCTCCTGGGCTCATAATCATAAAATGCATCTAAACAGTGTTTTTCACAATCCTGATTTAAAAAATATTAATAATTACCATAAAGGATATTTAATTAAAGGCTTTGAAAAACTTTCTAGAATTCATAATAAATCAATTTCAACTACAGCAAAAAAAAAAACCATATAATTAGTGTTAAGATTAAATTTTTAGTACAAGGAAATAAAATGTTACTAAACTATTATAATTTATAAAGACTCTCTACACCATTTTAAATAAAAATGAGTAGGAGCTAGTATATATCTAGAAGTCATGACAGAAGCTGAAATAGAGACAGAATTTGTAACTAATCCATCTGAAGTTGAATGCACAATTTGACTTCTATCAACCCCATAAAGTAAGTGAAATTAAGATAAAACACAAATATGGCCTTCCTGGAAAATGTCTATATACCAGTAGATAAATATAGAAGACACACACGGACACAGAGCAGCAAGAAACTCAGAGACTGAAACAAGAAGTGGGGACTGAGCATGGGCCAAGAAAGCTTCTTCCCTGTGGGGACTGGTAGACCATTTGCTTTCCCAGACAGTGCGAATCCCAATATGTCAGCTTCCTGTTTTGTTTTGGTTTTTGGGTTTTTTTTTTTTTGTCTTTTTTTTTTTTGCATGTTGCACTTAAATAAACTATCTGGAACACTCTATGTTTTTTAATAATTCAACTCCATGGTAGAGTCCCTCTTACACCCTAGCAATTGTGCGTGGAAGCCACTCACATTGCAGCAACCTTTTTTTATTATTATTATATTTGATCCTTTGATGTTGTCACTGTCTACAACTCTGCTTAGCTCATTCCCCATTTCCTAAATCTTCAGATGCTTTTCTGGCCATATGCACATTGCCATATGCACAGCTGCTGCTGTGGCACACTTCCCATCAGAAAAGGAACTTGATAACATACAGAAAAGTACAAAGTGTGTGTCCCCTTATCACCTGCCAATCGTGATAGTCATCAGAGCAGTGCTGGATGAAGTCTATTAACTGTTTCAACAGTGGCCAGGTTGAATAAGCTCTAGGAGTAGAGATGATCTCTTTATCCAGCTCAGACTTTGATTTTCAATCCCGTAAATGTCCAGTTTTTCTTACAGAGTCTAGGCACAACAATAAATTTACTCTCCAATGTTAAGCAATTATAAATTGATGATGTCAGGCTTTGGATGGCTCAGTAGTTAAGAACACTGACTGCTCTTCCAAAGGGCCTAGGTTCAATTCCCAGCACTCACACGGCAGCTCACAACTGTCTATAACTCCAGTTCCAGGGGATCTGGCACCCTCACACAGACATACAGTGCAGGCAAAACACCAATGTACATAAAAATAAATAAATCTTTAAAGATAAAAAAATAAATTGACAGTGTCACTTGAAGAGCATGTGAGTGCCATCATTATCCAGTGCACAGCTACTTCTCCAGAACTGGAGAGCATCAAATACAGACATTTGGCTTCAGTCCCCTTGGCTGATGCTGTCTTAAGCCTTTGCACGTTCCTGTATTTTGCCTCTTCTGCCCAAAATGTTCTTGCCCCATTAGCATCTCAAAAAAAAATATGGCCTACGTTTTTCATTTTCCCATGTAGTCACATTTAATTCCGAGAAGAGTGTTACAGTTCAGGTATTCTGTCCCAATTTGCATGCTGTAAACGGACCTTTAGAGAGATAAGCTCCCCAAGTTCACATACTTAAGAAGTGTAACCTGGTGGTGTGAAAACAAACAGCCTGACCCCTGACCTCAAAGTTCATTGTCTTAGCTTGTGCGCAGCAATTCTTTCGTCCAGTTCCACATTTTAAGGAATGTTATGCACTGAGAGTCTCATCATAATTACCATTGTACAATATAATTTTTGATTGACTCATTTTTAAAACAATATACTATTCACCTTTTAGAAATAGGAATTTTGTCAGTTAGCTCTACAACATTGTGAACTAACTGGCTATTTTTAATTTATTTTTTTAATTTTTAAATTTAATTAAAGAGAAAAGGCCATGAAGTTGAGGAGGGATAGGGGAAGAGTTGGAAGGGGAAAATTATGGAGAAATTATGTAAATATAGTGCTCATATATGAAATTCTCAAAAAACTTTAAAAAGAACACAAAATGTCATGCTGAGAGTCAGAAAGTTTCTGTGAAAAGAATAATTCATATGCTCAATGCAAAGACATATAAGCCACCTATGACATCTGCATGATGTGAAGGAGTACTACAGAGACCAAGCTGGAAGAAATTTTAAAATTCTGTCTTATAAGCCTATTGAAACATTATGCAAACCTAAGTCATAGGCTCAAAGTGCAAAGAAAAGAGCAACAGTAGATTCATGAGTGAAAGAAAATAAATACATTTCATATGTGGCTAATTTTAAAACAGTTCCCAAACACAGAACGCCTCACTATAGGTAAGCTCAACAAACCCTCTGATTGCTGACAGCTACCTGTCCTTACATGCAAGTCTTTTGTCCAAATAGGTTAATGTATTATGCATATTATATGTACTATGTAATGTATATCAGAAACATTGGGAATAATGTTTGCCAAATATGAATCATGCATTTACGCTTTATCAACCTTATAACACAAGAACTCTCTAGCGTGTATGCCATGGTTAAAATGTCCCAGTAAGCCTAAACTATGTCCTTAGTTAACGTGGGTAGTTATAGGCGGGAGGTCATCGGGATGCAGAAGCTGTACAGTGCAGATTTTCGGGATAACTATACAGAGCCGTCATCTTAACAGACAACCTCTGAGTTGGTGCTATCATTTTTAGTCTCAGACACTAAACAAGTTCTTCTTTCCTCTGTAATGTTCTTTGGTTTGGCTATTCACCTTTTTTTTTTAATTTAAAATTCCTAAAATAGGGAAGAGGCCTTGTCTTCCACAACACGGTCCTCTCTGGTACACTGAATCAGATGTTAACATAGTCTCAGTAAACCACTGAAGATCTTTTCATGTATGGAATGAGCTTTCACAGAAGACAGTAGAATTTATGATTGATATTAAAGAAATACATCCTACACAAGGCACATCCTGTTTTTCTCTAAACTGACCACCCTTGAGAGCTGTGGGCTCTGCAAATACTACTTGCTGTCACACTTCCATAAAGCTAGCCTCAAACACCACAGTCAATTCCAGAATTTATATCCTGTCCGTCAACTACATTATCACTTAAATGCAAGCCTGTAAGTCTATTTTTAAACCCGTCACCTTGAAAATCCTTCTGAAATTTATATTTTCTCACATCTTAATCAAAATATTTCTCAAGTAACTGACTACTCACTGAGACGGCTGCATTAAATGTCTAAAAGACCTGTCTTGGGGAAGACTGTATTCTGATGTTGACGATGGCCTCTCTTCATCCCTCTTCCTGTTCTTGAAAATATTACAGATTTCTGTGTAAAGGTCATAGGAAAGTAAGCAAACGAGCCACATGACTATTCCAGCGAACTTCCAGTGGGAAGTGATGGGAATGCGATGGCTGGAATGTTTGTGAGCTTCTAAAAGGGCCTATATTTTGATACGGAGAATGAATTAAATGTATATGGTTTTACTTCCCTTCTAGTTCTGATACCGATCTTCCAAGACGGCATTTAGATGAGTTTCGAGGAACACAGAGGATGCTTCTAATCATAGAGAAGCAAAATCCGTGCATTTCTCCTGGAGGTGGACTACGTAAGGCTCTGAGCACATGGTATTCATTCAGAAGTCTGGGACTCTGTCAGTTATTCATATTCCAGTGCGGTGTAAAGCACCCTGTAAGAGAGACTTCCCAGAATGACGGGCAGAGCAGGGCAGAGAATGGCAGAGAGGTCATATGCTGATCTTTGAAGACTGTTTGAATTTCCGTCTTTTGCTATTACAATACCTCACAAACAATAAACATAAACACGAAAAATACACCTACCATGGACATATCCAATTGCCATTAAGCAAATGAGATTCCATTTTAATAACAAATAAATCAAGAGATTGAGGGTACGGAGGATGAGTGCACACTGGGAGAAGGGGAGGTAGAGAGGTGGAGACAGAATGCTTCAAAGGACTCCTTTCCGAGGACACATTGGCGTAAATCTTTTCAGGACAGGTTACCTGAAATGACACCGCAGGGATGGTTGTGAAGAGCTGGCTTCTCCCTGACTTTTCCCTCTGTGGACCTTTTTTGCCTGTATAAGCGGTGTGGGTGACCTAGGATGGCCATTGTATCATTGAATGGCTCAATGAATATGAAGTCCTCGTTGAGTTGTATAAAGCCCATCTGGAACACATAACATGAAAAGATACGTGAGAAATACCATCTAGATGTTAGGTTTCAGATTCCACGCCCACGTGCTGTTTTCTTTAACAAATGTGCACACAAACTCCCTGCAAAGCTAGCTTTGCAACCTTCCCATAGTATGACTTCATCTTGATGCACTTACTGCACTAGCAGAAACTCTATTTAGTTAGACTGAGCCTGTGTGGGTGGGAGGCAAGACGCCAGCAACAGATGCACAGTAAAAATTCTGGAATGTTAAAGGCTGACTTTGGGAGACCCATGGGGTCACTAACATGAACAACATGTCCAGCAATAGCGAAGAAGTTTTTAATTGCAGGCACCGCACAGTCCAACTTCTTGACAACCTCTATTTAGTGAAATAATTCATGTAAAATATCATTGCACATGATGAGGTAGAGCATTGAAATGAATATAGAAAATGGCTTAAACTTTCCACTAAATATGTTAGAAACTTTTTATTATTTTATCACTTCAGGTCATAGAATTTTAACATATGATTTTAAACTTATCTAATTGGGCATGTAAATTCAGAAACTGCAAACCAAGGCCATGACCAATAAAAATAACCAGTTTGCATTTTTGTTATGTGTTGAGGGTAAGCCTAGGCACTTGCGTCTTTTCTTCTTGAACTATATATAAACTGCATCATAACTAGGAAAATACTCCACAAAGAACCATCAGAAGTTGTTCTTCTTAACATTTATAATTTAAGTATATAACCCAATCTATAAAAAATATATAATTTACCATGTTAACACCTTAGCAGGCATTTTTATAGAAATACTTTCCTGAAGTATGAACTATTCAGCAACAGTTCTATTTATATAATGTTGCTAATTTGGCTTCATATTAACCACATGAAATGTATGGCTTATTTTAATTTAATGTTCATATATAAGTAGCATAATAATTCCTTCAGAAAGAGTAAACTTTCAAAACTGAAGATTAAGAACTGAAATTGTTCTGAAAAATGCATTTTTTAGATGAACATAGGAGATCTTTTTAAAAAAACACATGCATTGTTTTAGAAGAGACATGGTTTTATTTCTTTATTCCTAGTAGATAGATACCAAATAATACACAAATAGGTGTCTAATTCAGTAACCAAAAATATATAACTGTGTTTTCTTTTTCTGCAGCTAATAACTTCAAATGTAAATTTTACTTCATTATTAGAGGGCATTAAATGTCCTGCCAAGAAACATGAAGGAATAAGTACATGCTACTTCATTTTATTCTTTATCAAATTCCCACTGTGAGAGGCTCTAGAGCAAATAGAAATTTCCTAACCGATTTAATTTTTTGAGTTATTCATACTTTTAATAAGATTCTGAAGAATTATGGCACAATCCAACACCCTTTCTGCACCCTATTTCCTCGATCCTTCTTCCAGATTTGCAACCCCAATTACATCAGGAATAAAATTTTAACCTAAAGAACCTTTAGAATAATATGTGAATAATATAGATGTATGTATATATGTATATGAGTCTCTTGAATTTTAAAGTAGTTACAATGACTCTTAAATGTTTTGCCTTAGCTGTAGTTTGATGATAAATAGAATGATCAATTAAAATATACAGAGTAATAGGTTCTAAAGACAGATCAACCATACATAAAGAGAATGGGTGGTGTTGAATTAGAAACTGATCCATACTATGGAGTTGTGGAAATGCATTCCTTGTGTCATAGATTAGTAGATCATCCTTATTCACTTATCCCTTACAACCAGTAATGACTGGTGAAAGAATCATGACGTGACATCTCATTCAAACACGCCAAGCTAACTCAAATTCTGAATTCATAATCTGATGCACACTCAACAGGTTCTAAACTCCTCAATTCATGTAAGTGTTCCTTACAATATTATGCAATGTAGTATCCTGTAAAGTTTGTTGCTACCTAGAACAGATCTGGAATTTGATTTTGGAGTAGTGTAACTTATTCTTAGCAATGGGGCTGTAAGAACATTATTGTGAATTCACAGGAAAATGACAGGGGGCGTTTGAAAATACACTTAATATTCTTATTCCGGGGTCTGCTACTAGACCCTCTATACCTGTTCCCTGATACATTTACTCCAATAATTATGACAAATGTGTTGAATATATACAAACATTACATTTCATGTTTCTCTATTAACACACTAAATATAACTTGAAATGTCTATTTCACTGTTAGAATTTCTTTGATTAAGAATTAGAAACCACAATATAGGTTATCTGGGACACTAGAATTTTATCTATAGACTTTTTTTTAGGAAACCAAGATTGCCAGTTTTAAAAGGAAAAATTGATAGAATAATTATAAAGGGTGACTCATTTGTGCAATGCTTAGCTACAGTCTGAACGCTGTGTGCCAGCCCTAACTCCCTCTGAGGCACATTTAGCACCAAGTGTCAGTCTATAGACTTTCCATCAGAGACCAGGAACCTCTACCATGACACCATGGCACACAAGGGTTGCAGCCTTGGTCTGTATCATTAAAGATACTATCATGGATGATTCTGTGTTCTCACAGAAAGGTCGCATTTTTTTTCTATTAGCAAAATAGATTGTTTTATCTACACTGTGGTTTTACAAGCTGTGAAAAACTATAACCCCCTTTTAACCTCTCTGCACAAATGGCCCAGTGTTCAGCAGAATTGCTTTATCGTCAACTTAGAAGGAAACCATAGCTCATGGGAAATCACAGCACACTGTGGCACTGCACGGCCATCATTTCTGCACTTTCCAGAGTTATTCTGAAATTTCGCATGATAGCATCAGAGAATAAACTTAAGTTTTACAGTCATTTCCGTCTCTGCTCTGTTGTAATGGGCATTTGTCATTAATTATTTTATTTCACAATTTAATAAACATTTCAGGAGACTAAGGCCATTACTCAGCAAAGTGCTTGCTTTGCAAGCACAAGTAGCTGGGTTTGAACCCCAGAACTGCTGTATAAACTGCAGACTGATGATGTTTATTTGGGGAGATGGAGATAGGCAGATCCCTGGGGCTCACTTGCTAGCCAGTCCTGCCTAAATGGCCAGTTGCAGACCATTGAGAAACCCTATCTCAAAAAAAATTTTTGAGATGGGACTAGGCAGATAACTTTGGGATAAAATTCTTGGTCTTCAAGCACAGAGCACCTGTGTAAAAGGTCAGGGTTGTAGGACTTTACTGGAGAACACTAGCTAAGAATTTAGCGTTAGGAAGGAGGTGACAGGTGTATCCTTGGAGTTGGCTTGCCAGTTAGTTCTGTGGCATATATAAGCCCCACAGTATGACCTATGTCAGAAAATAAGGGAGAGAGCAATCGATGAAGGTATCTGATGCTGAATTCTGGCCTATACACACCTTCTTTCCAACACACACACACTCTCTCACACACACACATACATGCATGCATATGCACACTCATACACATACTTTCACCTACACCCATATGTACACAAAGTGGATGGCTTTGAGTTTATCTTCTGGCCTCTACACACATGTACACATATATACACAGCACCTCTACACGTAGGCACCATTAATAAGGATTTTCAAAAAGAATTTCAGTATTTTTCTATTTAGCATTGCTTATGTGAAAATAGGTTACTATTTCTTGTTTGCTGGCTCTGCTATGCCTTCCTCTAAATTCCAGTGCTTTGGAAGCTACCACAAATGCTGCTCTCCTTTTAGGTACACTAATACTGCCACAGACCTGTTCTAATTACATCCAGAACACCAATTTGGTCAGTGTTCATTGATGTTTTAACATTGCTGCTTCAGTGAATCAAGATTAATTGTTTCATTTATTCAAATTGATTTGAGGCTACTTAAGAGATGAATGGATGTTAGGTAGGCCTAACTGAAAACTTACAGGGCCCAGAAGTAGTAGGACACTTCTGTCTGTTCTTCCTGGGGTGATTTTCGTTTCAGGTACTGTTTTACTCTTAACCTAGCAAAATATTACTTCCTTTTCATAAAGCCATCACCCCATTCTTCTGTGATTCCATCTCAGGCTTTTCTTGGTTTCTATGTAATGTTTCAGTGAGTTTGTTGGATTTGTTGAGTCTCAATGAAGAATATGGGTTGACTGCTCATTAAGTACTAAATATTATGGCTATGCGACAGTGCGGTATTGAAATATGATCTAGCAATTCCACTCATGAATATCAGGGAAATTAAATGAGTTAGAGCAGTGGTTCTCAACCTTCCTAACACCGTGACCCTTTAATGCAGTTCCCTCAACCATAAAATTATCATTGCTACTTCATAAAAACAATTTTGCTACTGTTATGGACCATAATATAAATATCTGATATGCAGACTACCTCATATATAACCCCTATTGAAGGGTTGTTTGACCTCTCCAAAAGGGTTGTAACCCAGAGATTGAGAACAACTGATTTAGAGACATATTTGCACTCCCATGTAGCATTGTTTCCACTTGTCAGTCTTAGTGTCCATCAATGGCAAGACGAAAAAAAAATGATGTGTACAGAGTAGAAGACTAGTCAACCTAGGGAAGAAGAAAATTCAATTTGTGACAAAATAGATGAACCAGGCAGGGAGGGGCGGGGAGCTGTGTTAAGTAAAAGATTAGGATGGATTATAAATATTAAAAAACATTAAACTAATTAGCTTGAGTTAACCCTTCTTAATTTATGCACACATATAAATAGGAAACTAAGAACATAAATACATAGTTATTATCAACTAGAATAATTTTAAATTTTAGCATTGAAAGAGTTTGGATGATAAGATAAAGTCATAAAGATTTCAGGATATAAAATATCTTGAGTGGAGGATTTGGATAAAATGAAATGAGGTTTTTGCTCTCGAGATGAAGCATATGGGTGATGGTGAAAAAGATATAAATTGCAGGCAACAATTTAAAAAGATGCCTGAATGGGACAGAAATGGGAAAATGCATACAAACAATAATATGCACTCATTAAACTTGGGGTGGTGGAATACAAGGACAATATTCTAGGGAGCAAAACAGTGCCTACTGCTGTGTGTGTCTTGGACAAACCAGTCTACTGATTGAAGATAATGCATACTATAAAAAAAAAGAGAGATACTACACAGCATGTAAAGGATTTGGCATTAGTATGTGGTTGTAAAAGTGTCTTAGGCAAATAGCTGATGTCCTATGTCATCTGAATTTGTATTGTTTGACTTTATTTTCTATAGCATTTTTGCTACTGATATAGCATATATCTCATGTAAGTAAAGCAACATATCTCAAAATGCGAGCATAAAACAGGGCTAAAGAATTACAGTTTCAAATTTGCTTTGTGTTTTAATCAAATAACACAGTATTTTGCTATAATCAAAATCGGAAGTGACCTTTCATGCAATTGTATATTCCTTGTGTATATACAAATTTGTACAGAAATACATTTCTGACACATACATAGCTGTGCTTTTTCTTATCATAAGAAAATGACCTTTCTGACTTGATCATTTCAGTGTCTCCCTTATATACTCAGAGAATAAACACAAGAATGTTAATGCAGATGCATATGGTAAGGCTATAGGAAGCTTTTGCATATGAGAAACTATTGCCTGTCTCTCTCGTTTTATTTTCACTCCTGAAATCTCATGTGAACATAATGAACAAATGTTCTGTGTGAACAAACATTATATTGAAATATTTTAGGATAACAATTAATGCATTGTTACATCTTGATGTATCCCAGATGTCAGGTTCTTCCAAGAATACCCCTGCCTCTGTAGAGCATTTACTTTCTCAAAATCAAAAAGATCTTAACATCTTGAGTATTGATTGCCTTCCTTGGTGTTTCAACACCTCCTGCTTTCTAGTACTCTTCTTTCTAATGTGGTTATTGTCTCATTTCACTCTAAATAGACAGAGAGCTTCTGAGGCAAAGGGCTTTGGGATAGTGGTAGCCTTGTGCCTTCAATTGGGAAGCCTGGTCAAGCATCTGTACTCAGAGAAATCTGCTCTTAACCCAATGCATTGCTCTCTTCTGGAATAAAAGAGAGCATATCAATTCTCTGTTCTGAAGAGCATGTATTCACTCTACCTATGACTTCATCCAGGGAAAATCCAAATTTCATTTCTTCCATGAGGCTTTTCCAGTGTTGCCTTCCTTATATGTCCAAGTAATATCTTGAGGAAACTTTTGAAGCAACCAGACTATAAACGTCAGTCTATTTTCTTTCACAGCCAAAAGAATTTCAAAGAGAATCGTAAAATGATAATAATAGAAAGATACTTAGAAATCAGCTGGGAATACCGAAGCTTTGAAATCAAGAAAACAGGACGCTGGAAATGTTGCATGGCTTGCTTAAAATTCATACACTAAGGAAAAACATCAAAAGTCCAAATTTCCAAGAATTTTTTTTTTATTTTTAAAACATCATTCTAGATTTGCTCTCTGAGAAATGTTTATGGTACTGACCATTCTGTCTTCACTCAAACTCCCAATGGCAATGCCACCTCCATGAGTTGTTGACCCAAGGATCATTACAGGGATAGCCAGAATTTCCCAACATTCCAAACTGTTCACTGACACACTTCTTGTTGTCTCAGCACGTTTTAATTTTTGTATGTACTTCATACATGGATACCCTATATCATTCGCTCCCCTCACCCCCTCCCAATTCCTCACATTGCTCCACCCTTCCCTACGCAAACTCCTGATCTCCTCTTTAATTATTACTGTTACATGTCCATCTATATCTATATAAATATGTGTGTATATAACCTCCTGAATTTGTTCAGCAATACACATATGTACATGTGTCCAGGACAGATGTACTGGGATCAGATAACCTACACAGACCTGAAGGAAAGTGATTGACCCGTTTTCAACAGCCATTGGCTCTTCATCTAGGAATGGCAAGCTTCTCTTAGCAACAGATGGAGCTAAGATCAGGGATAACTGGTCAAACTTCAAAGGATAAGTGGTATTGGTGTGCCCAGGCCCCAAATGACACATCTGCAAAGCAACCCCCACATCTAAGGCTCAGGGAAATTAACAGAAGGGAGAAGAGATTTTTAAGAGCCAAAGACTTAGGAAGCATGTTGCTAGAGAGTGTCTCCTAAACAATGAAGAGAAAATACACGTGTGAAACCTCAACAATATGGATGTTTGAACAAAATGAGCACAATGATAACAACGCCAGTTGATGAACCAAGTATGTCCTAAACAAGTCTTCCTCATTCCAATCTTCCTAATATTGTCAGTACATGTTTTCTGCCTTTATAACTCTCTGCTTAGATAACCCCTTATAGAGTGACCATTCCAGAACTCCACCCCAATAATCTTGTTTCCTTTGAAATCGACTTTCATTGTCTTTCATTTCTATGATCTCACTTTGGGAATCATCGTTCTCTCTGAACTGAACCCTTCTCATAGTGCACATTTCTTCTTGCGATCCCATCTCCATTTTAGTCACCCATTGTTCTAATCACTTCCTGATGCTGTAATAAAATACCAACCACAACCAAACAAGGGGAGAAAGGGGCTTGTTTGGCTTACATGTCTGGACCACAGTGCAACAGTCCATCACCGAGGGAAGGAACTCAACCAGGGCAGGAATCCGGAGGCAAGAACTGAAGCACAGACCACGGAGGAATATTGTTGGTTGCATTGCTCAGCCTGTTTTCTTCTACAACCCATGACCAATTGCCAAAGGTAGTACCACCCACAGTGGACTAGGCCACCCACAACAATTATTAATAAAGAAAATTCCCCACAAACATGGCCTAAATCCAATGTGGAGATAATTTCTCAGTTAACCTTTACTCTTCTCAAATGACATAGTTTCTGTCATTGACATAATATCTAACCATCACCTGCATGCTCAAACTATACATACTTATATTTTTTAAAAACTTATTTTTAAACATTCATATGCAAACAAAAAAATAAAATTCTTATGTGGCAAGTATTTTATATGTATTGCTTCACTTAATCTGCACACTGATCTTGGAACACACTTGCTAATTCACTAGTTTTATAGTTGCAAAAAGTGGGTTTCCAAAAGATTTATTGTGTCCTAAGATTACAAACCAGCACGTGGTGATGACAGAATTCTAACCAAAGAAGCCTGGCTCCAAATGCATATTGCCTTTGGGAAACTTCAGAAAGCCAAGCTTGCCATGTGATTGCTATTTCAAATAATCCTCATCTTTAAAAAATTCTGCACCGAGGAACTGGATGTCAAGCACAGCACCTCACAGATGGTAGACATCCAAACTTTGATATCAACAGCAAGGCCAGACCTTATCCCTCATAATGCAGAGGAGCAAAACATTGCACAGAGGGTGCTAACCTTTATCTTTAGTGGTTTTGTGTGGCTGGACTCCTTAGCTGACAAAGACACAGTTGACTGTCCAAGTGAACTGAGGGCTCATCCACAGACTCTTTCAGTTGTAGGTGCCCAATAATTTTCCCATGGAAGATTTTAGAGAATGCTTTAAGTTTTTAGTTTGTCTTTGAGTCTCTCTTCTGTGTTTTATAAGTCTTCTGAACATAACAATAGAAATTTTAAATAACTGAACATTGTATACAGTTAAAGAAAGAAAATCATCATCCCCAATCCAAAATGAAAATATTATAAATGAGTAGAAGTATAGATTTATTTCTAGTCAATTAACATACATATGCACACACACATACATACTTTTAGATGTACATGCATGGTATAGGAGGTCCTTCTGTATTTCTGTTGCTTTCATTGGTTAAATAAAGAGACTGCCTTGGCTTTTTGATAGGGCAGCCCTTAGGTGGGCAGAGTAGACAGAACAGAATGCTGGGGAGAAAGGAAGTGTGGCAGACGCCATGTTTCTGTGGCCTGAGATGGACGTAGGTTAGAATCTTCCCGGTAAGCCATGACCCCATGGTGATACACAGATTACTAGATATGGGTTGGTTTAAGATGTGAGAGTTAGCCAAGAAGAGGCTAGAGCTTATGGGCCAGGCAGTGTTTAAATGAATACAGTTTCTGTGTAATTATTTCGGGCATAAGCTAACAGCCCTCTCCTCCTTACTGCACATGCAAATGCATCATGGAATATTATATATGTGTAGACAAACTCATACATGTTTGGATCTTTTATTCTATATTCATTTTCACATTTAATAACTTGTTTTATAATAGCAATAAATAATCATTATGTGTGTTTTTAAAATGAAATATAATAATTTGTCTTCCAAATGTGTGTTAATTTTATTAGCCACTCATTTACTCAAACACCCCTTGTTTACTGAGAAGTAAAAACTTCTTAGTAATGGCTTTTTGCAAGCAGAGGTCAGGCTTCAGTCCACTATGAAGGAGGCTTCAAGGGCTCGTTAACAGAAACCTTCTTTCATTGTCAGGAAAGAAGGTGCCACTTATCTGAAGCAAAAGTATACCTTGCTTAATAATTGTTTAATTTCTGTATGATTGCTTATTCCTTTATTTCTGTCTATGTTTTACTCCATGAGTAGAAAACAAACTGGAATATAGCCTAAGAGTTTCCTGGACAGACATCTAAGTGCCAAAACTGGAGAAAAGAAAAATAGATGATTGCATAGGATGAAGCCCCGTCTTAGTACAAGCTTTGGGAACTAAGCAGTTTCTATGAAGGAACTTTTTCCATACACACAAATGGCCTGTGAAAGAGTGTCTGCTTTAATCACCTGGTAAACAATACCCACAATACTGTTAGTCAACAAAGAATGTTTTCTTCATTATGAACATCCTTCCAGCTCCCTTCATTGAAGAATCAGAGGAAGCCCAGGTCCAGGTAGAAAAGTCTAAGCTGGGAAATGCCAAGGACTCTGACTTAGTTCCAGATTACATGGGTGCTGTTCATTCTAAGAAAGGCTTATTGTGGAGAGCACACAACAGGAAAATTCTCACTGACATGAGTTGGAAGTTGTGATGATTGGGGAAATTAATATTTTAATTATCAAATGAGTGTTTTGAATTAAATTCCTGGGAGAGCTTCCTACACCAAAAAACATATCAGAACAAGGAAAACAGGAAGGGGTTTGTGTGTGTGTGTTAATATGTCTGAGTCCAAACAGAATAATGTGAAGTTATATATGTCTAACAAGAATGCTGGTAGTTCTAAGGTCTATGCAAGGGTTAAAACTTGCTGCAAAGATGGTCCCGTGGGTGAGAGAACTTCTGAGAGGAGACGGCTGTGCCCAAGTTTGTGAGCAGGGGGCATTCATGGTCCAGACATGGGCACAGATGAGAAGTGGTGCTGCAAGGACATACAACATCAGTCCAGCTGGAAGAGTGAGGCAAAGGGGAAGACGTCAGAATGAAGCCCGGGGGGGGGGCATCCATGGGCTGACTCG
Source organism: Ondatra zibethicus (assembly GCA_004026605.1). Taxonomy (NCBI): domain Eukaryota; kingdom Metazoa; phylum Chordata; class Mammalia; order Rodentia; family Cricetidae; genus Ondatra; species Ondatra zibethicus. The sequence continues at coordinate 25,716 of PVIU01019827.1, forward strand.
CTTATGGGGTTTGCATTTAAAAACAAGCTTCTTTGGTTTCTGTCTTTTCTATCTTTTCTTGGCCAGAGTTACCGATTTCACTGCAGGGCGCCTCATGCTGGCTTCTTGTGTTGTGCTCTTTCAACACAGTCGTATTTTATTTACATGGTACTTACACAAGACCAGATTCCTGATCTAGCAGCGAAACATATGCTCTTTGTCAGTTTTCCTATAAACCATTGTACTTTCCTGATGATCCCTCCGACACGCAACAGGGATAGAAAATTTAAGAACTGACTAAAACTCTTTTCTTGGAGCCATGGAAAAGACTCAGCAAAGTGCTTGCACGAGCCCAGTCTCTACATCCAATGTGAAAAAAAATAGGCATGTTGGCAGGCACATACTCATGATCCCTATGGTGGGGTGGAGGATGGGATGAAGAGAGAAAGGTAAATCCTTGGGGATACTTAGTTGGAAAAATTAAACTATCTGTTGATGTCTAGTACAAGTGAGAGACACTGTTACAAAAATAAACTGGATGGATAATATCTGGGAAATGATACCCAAGGCTGAACTCTGGCCTTTATATGCATAAGCACACATATGTACAACCACCCATGTACACACACACACACACAACACTCACACATAAACACACAGGCACAGACATGCATGAGTCAGATGACAAATAGCTGTGTTTTGGCCCCTGTGTTGAAGAAACAAATGGATGTGACAGGGTCTGTGGTTATGGGAGAAAATGAACTACTTGTTCTGCACTGCTGCCCCAAATGTCATATGGTTTCATGACTGAGATTAGATATCCCATTTACTATTTGTTTATATTAGGTGACAAGACTAATGGTCATATACTTATGTTCAACCATTCTATTATAATCTCATTGCTTACACTTATTTTAGTAAATCATTTGGGTTGTCTCTGGAATCTTTAATTTAGAGAAAATGCATATTAATAGTGACGAATTCTTCTGGCTATAAACTTGAATTTATAGTTATAGTTAGTTTATAACCAGTCGACCAAAAGGCACTCTGTTCCATATTGTTCCTCTGCATCTTCCTGACAACTGTATAGCACCCCTTATGAGTGTTCTTATTGGAGAGCTGGCATACAACAAGCTGTGTATGTGGCATAGGGCTCTGAAGGAAAATAGATCTCTAAAGGAGTGGCACTATTGGGAGGTGTGACCTTGTTGAGTAGATGCGGTGTTGTTGGCAGAAATGTGTCACTGTGGAGGTGGGCTTTGAGGTCTCATATATGCTCAAGATACCGCTCAGTGTTTCAGACCACCTCCTGTTGCCTATAAGATGTAGGCCTCTCAGCTACTTCTCCAGCACCATGTCTGCCTGCACACCACCATGTCCTACCTTGATAATAATGGGCTGAACCTCTGAACTACAAGCAAGCCACTACAATTACATGTTTTCCTTTATAAGAGCTGTCATGAAAGGTGGAGAGAGTGGGAAAAGGAGGGCGTGGGAACTGGAATTGGTATGTAAAATGAGAAAAGTTTGTTTTTTAAGAAGGAAAGGAAGAGAGAAGAAGAAGAAGAAGAAGAAGAAGAAGAAGAAGAAGAAGAAGAAGAAGAAGAAGAAGAAGAAGAAGAAGAAGAAGAAGAAGAAGAAAGGGTCGCTGTGATCTCTTCACAGCAAAAGAAATCCTAATTAAGACAGAGGATTCAATGATGAAAACACATAAATACCTATCTTCATGAATCTGGTATACTAATGTAATGGCATAGACCCAACCCCCCCCCCCAAAAAAAATCATGGATTTGGATCAATAGACTTTAAAAATTATAAATTGTAGAAAGAATCATTATGGAAACAAGCAAGGTAATGAGGGCCTAGAGAGGGTGACCCAATAAAGCCTTTCTAATAAGCATTTCAGATAAGACTTATGGTAGGCGTAGAAGACAGAACAGAATTCTGGGAGGAAGAAAGCAGAGTTAGAGAGAACCGCCATGGAGCTGCCAGGTCAGACATGCTGAATCTTTCCTGGTAAACCACGACTTCATGGTAATATACAGACTAATAGAAATGGGTTAAATCAAGATGTGAGAGTGAGCCAATAAGAGGCTAGAGCTAATGGGCCAAGCAGTAATTTAATTAATGCAAAAAAAAAGAATATAAGAAAAAGAGAGTACAAGTGGGGGAAAAGACAGTTTTTTAGAAGAAGCCTGTCATACAGAAAGGCCATGTAGGATGCTAGATGACACAAAAGGAAGTCAGTGTACACACTTCACACTCACAAAAGCAAACACTTTAAAATTATCACAAAAGTTTGCACCTACTGTCTACAAGCAAGGTCAGAACATGTTTAAACATGAGGAACAATAACAAATATATGTGTATTAAATAAATGGTGCATGCTCTAATTTTATAGATGTGAGTATTGGAAGAATGGAAATTGCTCCTAGAAGACAGAAATCAAGGATGCAGAAGAAGAAAATATGTTTTCATGGCATTTAATTGATTTGTTGGCCAAATGGGTCCCATGAGAATCCCCTAACAACCCAGACTGCTGCCAAGACTATAGGATTCACTCCACAAACTGACAGCAAAGTCCCATTACTAAAGACAAAACTTAAACAACTTATTGAATATGGAGATGCTGAACTGGTGCCTATGTTCCAGCATCTTTAGTATGGAGAAACATAAACACTAACACAGCCAAAATCCCTTGGATCTACAACAGTGTTCTGTAACATGAGGGCCGGCTTCTTGGGATTTCTGTCCTGCCCCGTACCCCACAGCCGCAAGCCCCAAAGAAAGTCACACAGAGAGTCTATATTAATGATAAACTGATTGGCCCATTAGCTCAGGTTTCGTATTAGCTCTTATAACATATACTAACCCATTTTCCTTATCTATGATAGCCACATGGCTCAGTACCTTTCTCAGCAGGGCAGGTCACATCCTGCTTCTTTGGTGGTCTGGGCAGGAGTGGGGAAAGAGCTTCCTTCTTCCCAGAATACTCCTGTTCTCTGGCCCCACCTTTACCTCCTGTCTGGTTGTCTCACCTATACTTCCCACCTGGCCAATCAGCGTTTATTTAAAACATGATTGACAGAATACAGACAATTCTCCTGCACCACTTCCCCCTCTTTTTTTTTTTAAACAAAGGAAAATATCCATAGTCCATTTTTTGGGAATGTGGGCATAGTATTCCAGGCTACTTCCAGCTGGTTGGGAGTGCTGATAATCTTATGGGGACCTAAAGAAAATTTAGAGTTATAATCAAGTCCTGACTGGAGTGTCCTGTGAGGCTTGATCTGTTCTGGATGTAGAACTCAGACATCCAGGCCATCTGTTCCTACCAGAGATTTCTCAGGCGGTCTTCCTTGCTCAAACCTGATTTTTCTTAACTCAGAATGAATCCACAGTCTCTCATTTCCTGTGGAAACAAAAGCAAAATCTCTTCTCCAAAGTAACATTCCTTTTGACTTCAATTTTGAAGCCAAGGTATTTTCAAAATACCTATCTTGGATTAATTCAGCAGCATCTGTAAGCAAATATCTTTTAGCAGCTGTTGCTCCTTCCTCAGCATTCAAACAATTGAAAGAGAGCATAATAACAGATAGTATCAAGATTCTCTGTGTATTTTCCATCTTTATGTGCTTTATTTTAAACTCTATCTCTTTTATTTTTAATTTTTGGCTTTTTGAGAAAGGTTCTCTGTGTATCTTTGTCCTGGAACTCCCTCTGTAGACCAGGCTATCCTTGAACTCAGAGGGATCTGCCTGTCTCTGCCTCTCCAGTGCTGGGATTAAAGGTGTGTGCTACAACACCTCGAACTCACAGAGATCTGTCTGTCTCTGCCTCCCAGGCATTGGGATTAAAGGTGAGGGGGAAGTGGTGCGGGAGAATTGTCTGTATTCTGTCAATCATGTTTTAAATAAACGCTGATTGGCCAGGCAGGAAGTATAGGTGGGACAACCAGACAGGAGGTAAAGGTGGGGCGAGAGGAACAGAGAGTATTCTGGGAAGAAGGAAGCTCTTTCCCCACTCCTGCCCAGACCACCGAAGAAGCAGGATGTGACCTGCCCCACTGGAAAAGGTACTGAGCCATGTAGCTAACATAGATAAGGATAATGAGTTAATATATGTTATAAGAGCTAATACGAAACCTGAGCTAATGGGCCAATCAGTTTATCATTAATATTGACTCTCTGTGTGATTTTCTTTGGGACCTAATGACTGTGGGACCTGGTGGAAGGACAGAAACCAACCAGGCCTTCATGCTACAGTATTCTGCCTGCGATATATGTTAGGGCAATGGTAGTACAAAGTTTATGGGAGTAACCAACCAATATGTGATTTTATTTAAGGCCCACTTCATGAGATGGTACCGATCTTAGTCAGTGTTCTACTGCTGTGAAGAGATACCATATCCATGGTAATTCTTATAAAGGAAAACATTTAATTGGGACTGGCTTACAGTTTCAGGGGTTTAGTCCATTATCATCATGGCAGCATGCAGACAGACATTGTGCTGGAGAGATAGCAGAAGAGTTCTACATCCTGATCTGCAGGCAGCAGGGAGAGAGGGACACTGGGCCTGACATGAACATTTGAAACCCCAAAGCCCACCCCCAGTGGGACACTTGCTTCAACAAGGCCACACCTACTCTAACATGCCCATACATCCTAATCCCTGTCAAGTAGCCCCACTCCCTAAAGTTAAATATATGAGCCCATGGAGACCATTCTTATTCAAACCACCACATTCTACTTCTTGGCCCACATAAGCTTGAAGCCATATCATAATGTAGAAAAGCATTCAGCCCAAGTTCAAAAGTTCCTAAATGCTATCACAGTTGCAACACTGTTTAAAAGTCCAAAGTTCAATGGTGCGGGAGAATTGTCTGCATTCTGTCAATTATATTTTAAATAAATGCTGATTGGCTGATAGCCAGGCAAGAAGTATAGGTGGGAAAACCAGACAGGAAGTAGAGGTGGGGCAATGAGGATAGGAGTATTCTGGGAAGAAGGAAGATCCCTCCCACTCCTGCCCAGACCACAGAGGAAGCAGGATGTGACCTGACCCACTGAAAAAGGTACTGAGCCATGTGGCTAACATAGATAAGAATAATGGGTTAATATAAGCTACAGGAGCTAATAAGAAGCCCGAGTTAATGGGCCAATCAGTTGATCATTAATACAGACCTCTCTGTGTGATTTTCTCTGGGAGTAAACAGCTGGGGGACTGGGCAGGACATAAACCCCGACAAGCCCGGTCCTTCATGTTACAGTTCAAAGTCTAATACACATGGTAATCTCTTAAGTGTAACCCTGTGTAAAATAAAAATTAAAAAGCAGATCACATATTTCCAACATACAGTTATATAGAATATGAATTACCATCCCAAAAGGGAGGGAAGGGAGCATAGTAGGTGAATACTGGACCACAGCAAGACCTAAAACAGCAGTGCAAACTCCAAACTCTGCATCTCCATGTCTCATGTCAAAGGGCTCTTCAGTCTCCAACTCCTTTCAGTTTTGTTGACAGCAATATAATTTTCTCTCTTGGGAAGATCATTCCACAACCAGTCTGCAACTTTCCTCAGCAGGTACCCCACAGTTCTGGCATCTGAAATATCTTGGAGTCTCCATGGCAACCCAGGCTTCACCTCCACAGCTTCACATAATGGCTTTTCTGTGCCTCCATGTAGGAACAACGCCTGAACTCAATTGCTTCCCTTAGCTACAGAGGTAGATTTCCTAACTCCTTTCTTATATCCTTGACTCTAAAACCCTAACCATGTGGCTGAGGCTGTCAAGTTCTGCTGTTTGCTGGTGCTGGGAGATGGCTTCCCTTCTTCAATGATGTCCTGAATCAGCTTTCTGTTTTCTGATTTTCTTCACTGCCTAAGCTTAGCTGTCCTGGAACTCGATCATTAGACCAGGCTGGACTTGAACTCAGAAAACTCTTATGGCCTCTTCCTCTCCAGTGCTGGGATTAAAGTTGTACGCCACCATACCCAGCCCCAAGTTTTTCTTTAATTCTTTTTCACAAGTTGGAAGTTTAGTTGGATGGGGTCTTACCCTGAGGCTTTATTCCATTTAACATTAGGCTTTTCTTTAAACACATTATCTCCCTGAGCCCCAACTTGGCTCCATTATACTTCATTGTGTTCCTTTTCAGTGGCACACTTTCTCCAACATGGCCACACCACTCCAACAATGCCATACTTCCTAATCCTTATCAGGTAGCATCATTCCTTAATGACCAGACATTCAAATATATGAGCCTATGGGGGTCTCTGTTACTCAAAACCACCACAGAACCCACATCCAACCCTGTTTGGGTGACTAAGACCTGAGGCTAGATAACCCAGGGACCTAGGGTAAAACAGAATACTACTGTTCTACTAAGAGAGCATAGCAATAACATGAGTCTTAATGACATTCTGTTTTACTCATAGAACAGTGCCTTGCTCAGCCATCATCAGAGAAGCTTTTTCCTGTGGCAGATGGGAACAAATACAGACCCACAGCCAGACATTGTACAGCAAGTGAGATACCTTGGAACACTCAGCCCTATACAGACGGGATGGCTGATCACCAACAGGTACCCCTCAGGACTGTGGGACATTTCAGTTTTACTTGGAGGGCAATTGGAAGCATAGAGGGAGCAGCATGATCTGATGTCAACCCCAGAGAAAACTATTTCTGTTCTTTTGTTTGGTTTTTGGAAAAGGTCCTTAACAGAGATGAAAGCTGAATGAAGCAGACCAACTTGAAATCTGTCCCAATAGGCCAGGTGCAAGATCATCATGGCTAGACTGAAGACGTGGAGAAAATTCAACACATTTAGGGTTTATTTTGGACTTCCACCCAAACCAGAGGGCAATCACCCAAATTTGTCAGAGATTCAATACTGAACAAGAAGAGAGGCCACAGAATGATTAAGGGTGACTCGGGAGTGTCTGGCTTAAGTACGAAAGATGGGAAAATGCGAGTCTGTAACGAGGACATCAAAGCCAGACCTTAGCGATGAACCGTATGGTGGGTGGAGAGAATGATGGTTTTCTGGGGAGAACTTACTAGGTTTGGCGTGTCTGTGAGACTTCCACATGCAGAATTCAAGTAGACACATAAAGCTCAAGGGGGTTTCTTAAACCGGAAAATTTGTAGGAGATAAAATTTCAAGACATAGACATCAATGATGCTATCTAGAGAGGATTTAAAATCGAACGGAGGATATTACAACTGCAAAGAAGAAAGGGAGCCAGAAACAGACAGAATGGAAGAAAAGCTAAGGTTGATAGAAAAGAAAAAAGTAGCTTATATACTTTAAAAAAAATAATTCTCTTACTAGAAGAATCTTTGAAGAAAATCTAGAAATAAGCCCTGCTTCCATTAGTCAGAGGAAGCTGTTGTCCCCGTCTAACCTACATGGGTAAGGTTAAGAAATCAGAAGTGTTATGCAGGAGAATCAAACACATGGGCTGGGGCTGTTTAAATCAACAGCAAAACCTAAGCTAAGGAACATTCCTGGGCCTTCCTCATCAGGGATGCTGAAAGTCACTAACAATGTGTATCTCTTTTGTTTCAAATGAGAAAAATGTACAGGCTTCCTATTGGGTGGTCAGATGGAGAGTCTGGATGTATGACATGGCTTGAACTGACCTTTAACATTCAACAAAGAAAAGGTGACTTTCAAGTTCCCATCCATGCTAGCACTTAATGAGCTGGTGTGTTCGGTGATGCCCCTCGTTGGTAAGTGTTAGTCACTGGACAGTTTGGGGAGCTGCTCACCATGGTGATGAACACTTGTGATGCTTATCTCATGCAATTCCAGCCCAGTTCTGGGTTTTAAGTGCAGCTGAATGAGACCACGGAGCAAGCTGCACAGCTGCAGTTGGAGAAGCACACATCACTGCCAGGTCTTACTGGTGACCTCACAATTGACAGAGATGCTGCCAACCTCCTACATACCCCAAGAGAGAAGATGCAGATTCATTTTACCATGGAAACAAGATTAGTGAAGCAAACTATTTGGGACCACAGCATCGGCACTCAGAGAATGGAAAAGTGCTGCAACGAATTTTCAGGAGTCAATTAAAGGTCAAATGAATACAGTCAATTCATTTATTTAATAGTATTTACCAAGTGTAGACTACACATTGGCTAGTATGCTAGAAGTCGGAAATTCAGCAAGACATACAGCAAGGAATTCTTTGCAAAATTTTTTCTACTTTTAAAGAAAACAATCTGAAGTATCTTCAAACAATAAAAGTTTACTTTTGTAGATATTAAGTCCCTTTCTCATTTGCAATATAACAGCAAAATGAGGTGAGTGGTGGTTTTTTCCATTTCATATTCTTGAATAATTCTCTCCCATCTCCATTCTGACTCGCATTAACAGATCACAAAGGCATATTTATTGTGTGAGAGAGACAAACCTTGTGCTCACAGACTCTTTCCCACATGAGTGGTTTCTTAACCAAGCACAAATGAATATTTTTTTGCCTCCTAATATTTCTCTGTTCACTAATTTTATATACACTTCATCAGCGATTGCAGAGGCTAAAAATGTTAATGCAATATGTTGATTTTTTATATGCAGCCTTAGGAAATCATAGACCTAAATAACCGATATAATACGGTATACACTCTGAAACCCAAGATGTCTTACATGCTGATTCAGCCCCAGACAGGACAGTTCCCAGACATTAAGCTTTCAGTAAAGTTTGTAAACGCAGAAGCATCAAGACAAGACATCAGGGGTTGGTTTGGGCTCCAAATTCCATGTAGAAAAGGCATCTTTCATCAACATCATTGATAAATATTTAAAGTTGTGTTTGTTCTTCTTAACCATTGGTAAAGCAGTCACCATGCTGAAAGAAGCAATTCTCAGAGCAAGTATTATTAAAGGTCCAGGAACTTCCAGTCCTTGCTTTTCAGAGTATATTCCATTTCTGTATCTTAGATGTTTTCAGGCCTCAGACATATGACAAATGTGCTCACAGCCCAGTGATGGTGACCATTTCTGCCTGACACCGGTTTCCTGTCCTGTCATTCCCATCATTTTAGTTAGATGTCCTCCTGAGTCTGCCTTGGGACTTGGCTGTTTGAATCCTAAAACATGGCAACAAATGTTGAGTTCTGTTTATTTATAATTTATAATTTTGAAAAGTTAACTTGTAGTTACAGTTTTGTCATTCTTTTTGAAGGTGATCTCTTGTAATCTAATTTAACCATCAAATTTCATCTATGAACTCCCCTTTAACACTGAGTAACCTATGCGTAGGATGACTTGAAATAGGAAAGGATAGCGATACTAACAGAGAACCACTCTTGTGAGGATCACTATGAGCTCGAAGCTAGCCTGGGCTGTAGAGTAAGAGTTTGACTCTAAAAACAAAATAAAATAACAACAATAAAATAAAACAAAGAAACCCACAACTTTTTTGTTTTTGCAAAAGCTAGTGCGGGGAAAGATGAGGCTCTCATAGCTACCCCCAATATTTAATAAACACACACCCTTACTTGTTAGATGTTTAAACACAGAACAAGGTGTTGGTTCAACTGAAATGAATCTTCCAGCCATTTCTTTTTTTTTTCCCATACATTGTTTTGTTTTATTTTTTCCATTCAAGAACATAATTAAAGATAAAAAAATTTTTTTTCCTTTCTTCCCCTTCTCCCGGTCCCCTCCCACTACCCCCCACCCCTCCTCCCTCCCCCTTTTTCCTTGAAAGAGGGCATGGTGCCCTGCCCTGTTGGAAGTCCAAGGCCCACCCCCATCCCT
>PVIU01019828.1:0-35427 GCA_004026605.1 Ondatra zibethicus
CCACCCACCCACCCACCCACCATCATTCAGCTATCCACCATCTAACATCCAATATCCACATCTCCTACTGTCCATTCACTTACCATTCATCTCTTCATCCATTACTCTATCATCCATTCTGTTTTCCATCCATCCATTCACGAACCATATGCCCTTTGTCTCATCCAATCCACAGCTCTAACTAACACCACCTCTACTGTCAAACTGCTGGCTCAGCTCAGCAGTTCATTTGGGTACTTGGACAAAGGAAAACGTAACTCAGTGTGGAGTAGGTGGCATTATTCTCTTATGTGGCTTTGGGCATGATTTTTCACATGCCTGTGGCTTTGTTGTCTTCCAGAGTGCTAGCATAGAGTTCTGTCTCCAGCTGTCATACCACAGGCTCGGCCATGAGCCCAGGCATAGCCCTGAGCCTGTGCCCAGACCGTTGACTCCCCAAAGAATCCATTGATTTCTTGCTTTTAAAATAACACAGGGTGGTTGAGCCTCAAAGGATAGTCACAGCTATTACTAAATCCACCCACTGTGCCATGGTGGCCGAGTTCAGCTGAGAACCAGAGCTTGCTCTCAGTGTAACCTTGGGTGACTTACTTAGCTCTCTCCCTTCAGTTTCCTTCTTTTTCTTTACAAGCTGGAGGGAAACCACACTATCTCACAGGGGTTTCTAGAACCTTCTTAGAAAAGAGATTGAGTTTATTCTTGTGAAGAACTAAGCATGGTGGTCTGCACATAGTTCAGTGTTCAAGCAGTCAAAGCCATTACTTATTTCCTTTTCTTCAAGAGGGCAGAGAATTGAAGTGGGACTTGGAATCCTGGAAAGGAAATGAGGAACCAGCAAATACCTGTTTTGGCAAATGCTTCAATCCCTTACCCCAGTATTTGTCAAGAACAGCAAACATTAACAATGCCCATACTTTTGAAATAGAAAACAGGAAATCACTTAAGTCCTCACAGATCTGAAGGAGCCTCATGCAGGACAAGTCAGTTTCCCTTAACATCATTTAAAACACGCGCTCCCTGGGCCCTGGTGAAATCTGGTCACTTATGCTACGGATGTAAGAATGACTAACAGCTGTGTTGAAAACAGGAAAACGAAAAAGAACCACCTACATATCTAACAACAGGAAATCAACTCACTAGCAAAGGAACAGCTCATACATTCAACTGATATTTATCCAGCAGTTTCTATGTACCTGATACCAAGCCAGGTGCTAGAAACAGGGCCGGACAAAATAGAAATCTAATAATCAGGAAGATTAATATGGGCTGATATGAAGTGAGGATAGAGAGACAGGAAGTACAAGTCATTATACAATATGGCTCATTAGATTCTATTTCATGGAAATAAACAAATGCCTGTCACCACACACAGAAACACACATACACACACACATTCACACTCACAGATGCACATGCAGCAAAGGACAGATGATAGCCATGAACAGTAGTTACCTGAAGAATGAAGCAAAGGTCTGGATTTCACTTGGTAAGCTTTCATATGGTTTTATTTTGTCTTGTTTTACCAGGTGCTTGAATTGCCTCAACACACCGTCCAGTGGGTTCTGCTCTCAGATCACATGGACAATGCAACCGTTCTCCTGGATTCCACTGCTAACACTGGCCCAAACCACTGTGGCGTCCCTGTGGCTCTTGCCACAGCCTCCACTCTTAACCACCACAGATCATTTGCAGCAGGGAGCCACCAATTCCAGGGCTTCCCAATGAAATGTGGAAGCAAATTCATTTCGAAATTCAACAGCCCCCTACTGAACTGTCTCTCTGCTCCAGCTTCACCACGCCCAGAGGGCCCCTACCTCAGGACTTTGTACCAACTGCCTCATTCATGCATCTGTGAAATGTGCTCATCCGCTTGCTCTCTGTCCAAACGCTGCTGCATGGGCTTGTCCCTGTCACATTAAAGTGGGACTCTTTCCCTGACTTAGCTAACTTGTCCACAGTCTTCTGCCTGACTTACTTTCTATAGCACTTACCCTATCGACATACCCACAATTCTCATTTACTGTCCTTCAGTGTGTGAGCTTGGGAGGTCAGGACCAGTGATAACTCCACTGCTTTGACTCCAGACTCTGAAAACAGTGTTTTGGGCACACACAGTAGACTCTCAATAAATATTCAGTGCATGAGGAGTGTGATAATGATATAGTCATAGAGTATGGCTATGACGACTGCAACCATGAAATCCAAATTGAGATAGGACCCACAAGTCCCCAAAGGCGAATTTGCAAAAATAGAAAATAAAAACAAACCACATTTGCAGCCAACCCAACTACCCTCAGAAAACATACTGGGAGGAACCCCCAGAGGCTGCCAGGACCTACAGTGGCCTGTTGTCCTAAACTGATGCTCTATATACAGGCTTCTTTCACCGAATCCAGGGATTGATGCCAATGAGGTCTGAACACGTCATAGTGTCGGGCCCCAAAGCCACAGGCTATTTCTGGCGGTGTCAGGGGGAGCCCACACCCTATCGAGACCGCTTAGCCAAACAGATCTGAAACCCCAGTCAATGTCTTCACTGTAGTCTTCAGGGATGCAGTGCTACATTGTGTTTGGGGTTTAACTTGATGCCTCCTGGAGAGTAGATACCTGGACTGGGAGGTTCCACCTCCCCAAGCAAAAGCTGGAGCCCGTTACTGTGGTATAAAGACCTGTGACCATGTCTTGTTATTTTATAAATGTAAAGAACAGTAGAAGCATTTTGCTCGGCAAATCAGTGCAGTGAGGGAGAGGCTGAGTGATGTGTTTAGAACAAGTTCGTATGAGGTCATTTAGGAACAAAAACCGAACACCTGAGCAGTGGCTTTACCCTGCGTCACCAGCAGAGAACCAGTGGGGCCATAGGTCATGGATTTTAGCCTTTTCACACACTCCTTGTTTTAGCAGGTAGCCCTCAGCCAGGGATGATTTGTCCCCTGGAAACATGTGGCTAAGTCCGAAGACATTCTTAACTGTCAGATTGTAAGGGTGTGTCACTGGCAGTTCCTGGGTAACCCGGGATTTTGCTGAATGCCCTACAGTGCAGATGGCAGTGAAGAGTGAGTCTTTCTACAGTGTCAGGGCACCACAGTTGAGCAGCCATGGATGAGTCAAGAGGGGGAGGATTGGGGCAGACCTGGCGCCCCAGGCCACAGTGCAGCTGCAGGCAGAAGAGCAGCAGAAAAGTAGGGTTAAGATCAGGTCACCTGGTAGAGTGCTTGCCTGTTATGGACAAAGGTCTATGTTCTATCCTTAGTGCTGGCTAAACTCTGGAATGATGGGGCGCATCTAAAACCTCAGCATTCAGGAGGTAAAAGCAGAGGGATAGGAAACTCAAGGGTTATACCTGGCTACCTATTGAGTTCTAGGCCACCCTGAACTACATGAGACCCCCTTGACAAAACTTAAATAACTAAAGTAAGTGAAATGGACCATGTTGGTCCAGCCTCCACCTGAGAGTTACTGAGCTGCCATCTAATGAAGGTGAGTAGTTGTGACCTCGTCTACTGTCTTGCTATGTCTAGGAACACTCTGTCAGGTGAGGTGACAGAGGGCAACAGTGGGGACTGTGAGATGACTGTATGCAAGGGGTATGCGGGGGCTCATTGTGGTTCATCCATCACCACCAACTCCCCTCCAGATGGCCTAAAGACAGGCGAACCCATATGCAGTCAGAGAAGGCCTCGAGAATCACTTTGAACAGTGCCCATGAAATGAGAGGGTGTCTCCTGGCCCATCACTGGTGCCTGTTGGTATTTGGGCCAGTACCTGGATACTCCCAGCAAGCATCTCAGAACCGTTTAGAGCACTTGAGGTTCTTTCTTCCAGCAACGAACAGACTCTGGGAATGCCCCTCAGCTCTACCCATCTGTCACATAGGCTAGCAACTCACTTCCGTTCCTCCCGTTCCAGCCTCCCTGCTTACCCACTAATGGCAAAACAAGAGCTACTATGCCTCTCAGAAAACAGAATTGGGACTGTAATTAATAAAATACTCCTTTTCAGAAAGACTGAAGCCACAGGAAGGGCTGCAATGTACCAGAGAAACGTCTGGGACCCTCCCGAGAGCTCTCAAAGCCACAGAGAGAGGTGGCGGTACATTTGTGAAATCAGATTTGAGTGTCAGGGCAGTTAGCACTTCCTGAGGTGTGACAGAACAGGAAAAGAATGGCTTTCATGGTCTTTGCTTGCTAGAAGAAATGTCTAGTGTGTCTGTCTGTCTGCTACAGACCCAAAGAAAGAATCTGAAGGCTCAGACCTTTCCCAGACCTGAGAGACCTTAGTCTCTCCTGGAAAAAGAAACACTGGAATTATGACAGACAGAAGAATGCGAGGCAGCAACGGGGCTATTGTCCTATGCCCCAGGCATCACTTCTCATATGTTCGAGTCCTCACATATTAACCTGTTTGATGTTTGGCTCAGTCACAGGGGAAGATTGTTACAAGATGACAGCCACTATCCTCTCTACAAAAACATTAACCAACCCAGACTCTTTCCCCAGATCCCTGCCTGCTCTTTCTTCTCTTCAGGGATCCTCCTTCCACACAAAGACCCCTTGTTACATCAAAACACAGCCTTAGATGATGGTGACTCAGCCTGGAGAGCTCCTCTAGCAGCAGGACTGGGTCATCAAAGGGGTGCCCCCCTGAAGAAACAGTGACACTGCTATCCCAGGGTATGATAAGGGACCACAGGAAGAATTTACAGTCAGACTTTACAAAGAAAACTGGCAAGGAGCGTGCTCCAAGGCAGGCTAGACCTGACAGGTGGCACCACTCTGGTGCTGGAGAGGAAGGGCAGGGGAGCTCTGGCTATGTGATGGATGTCCACAGGTGGCAGAGCTCCACAGGGGCACAACCATGCATGGGAAATGATCACACTGCACTGCCTGCCTGCCTCCCACTCCTGCCTCTTCGCGAGGGCAGTGACAGTCCCTATTGATGACAAGCACCAAGGTCAGCCTCTGGGGGGAGGGGAGGGAGGTGGACAGTAGGTCTAATGAAGATGAGGAGGGGCCACCCATCACACTTCATCTCTCTGATGTCCAACATGGAGACAGTCAAGGACACGTGAAGATGCCAGAGTGCAGCTGCCAACCGTCTTCCAGTGCCCACCCTCTGGTTTTAAGACTTGTGGTTCTCACCTGACTGCCCCTGTCAGCCAGAGGGCCTCTGGGTAAGTCTGAATTGAGCTGTATGGCTGGGCTGCAGAGTGACCAGGCGAGTTGTCCAGCCACTCTGGGCCATAGTTTTCTCACTCAAAGTGGGAGCTATGATAAGATTGATTGGAGAGAGGCTGACTTGAGGCTGCTCTGCCCCTTAAGAGCTCTCATAGGCCAGGACTCAGTGTCTATCCCCACTGTGGGCATGATTAGAAAAGGCTACCCGTACACAGTGCTTAGCAAAGTCCTAGGCATGTAAAACCTGCAATGACTATTAACAGTAAGCAGCCTCATTCAGGCCCTCTCTGGCCCACCTAGGAATGTTTATATCTCTATGCACCTGACTGCCCTCCTGCTGTTAATTTACATGAAAGGCATTTTCATGGGTGAATTATCCTGGCAACCAGAATCCACAAACCTAGCTTTAACATTCTAGCACTGGAACATTCTCTTAAGCTCCCAAATTTGTACGGCTCTATTTGAAAACCCCATGGAGCTGACAGCCCAAACTTCACAGACCTTGGCACATGATAGACTTATGCCAGATGTCAGTGGGGCCTCCTGATGCTGTGAGTCAGAGCAAACACAGCAATATGTCTTGTCCCTAAGCTGGCAGTTGCCAAGATTTCTGCCTCACTGCTCAACGTCCATGGGGCTCTTTGAGTGCAGACACTGTCTGCTGGAAGAAAATCTCTACTCTTCCTACACCAATCTACCCTTATACATACTTGATTTACTCTATTTCCATAAGCACATACGATCTATACCTAATCCACAGCCATATCTCACCTACTTCAGACCAGTCAGTATCTACACCATCTGTATCCCTACCATATGGAAACCACACTACCTCTACAAAAATCTGCATCTTTACTTTGCTGCAGTATCTTAGCAAGATGGCAGTGAGGACAATAGGGCTTCATCTGTCACTTGGCTGTGGTTCCGGTCCTATCACCGGCATAACTTTGGGCTTTAGTTGGTTTATCTGCAAAGTGGGATTAAAAGTCATACCTGTCTCGCAGATTCTATGTCCAGACAAATTCATGCTAAACTGCTAAATTCAAATCCTGTTTCATTTTTGGCAAATAATGGAGACTCTTCATACCTCAATTTCTCATTTGAGAAAGGGAAGAGACAGCAACACGTTGCACACAGGACAGTGGTAAAATGTGAGCAATGGAGTCCACGCCAAAAACTTTCTAAGTTTGAGTGGTACTCTGAGTGAGGGCTTAGTAAATACCAGCTAAAAGTATTAGGTTGCTATGTACACATAGTGTATAGATATCATCTCAAAGGAAACACATTCACTGGTTATTGTTGACATATAAGGGCTTTATACATGCTCATTGGAAGTACTAGCTGCTAAGTACACAGACAACACATAGTTCTCATGTCCACACAGTCGTATTCAATGGGTATTGTTATTATGGTTATTGCATATGAAATGTGCTCAACAGGCTTATATTTTGCCAGTTTGGTTTCCATCTTGTGGTGCTATTTGGGGAGACTAGAACTGTCAGAAGAGGCCTAGCTGACCAAAGCAGGTCACTAAGAGCAGGCCTTTGAACTGCTGTGGGCTCTGAACTCTGCCTCTGCCTTCTGGTCGACCATGACGTGAACAAGCTCTGCTATATACAATACTCCTACTGCCATGAACCCCACTTCACCTGCCTTTGCCTTTGGAGGCTGAGACATCTGAAACCATGAGCTTAAAGGAGCTCTTCCTCTCCAAAGTTGCTTCTGTCGGGCACTTAGGTCATCGTGACGTAAAAGTGATCAATACAACTGCCATTGACAACAAGAACAATGGCTGTGCACATTCTGAATTAAGGAATAAACTCAAGCCCCCAAGTCTCGGGGTTAGAGATTGAAGAAGGGTCATGTCAACTTCGTCTATTTCCTTGACTGTGCATGTGGTTGGCCTTTGGAGAACTGACCAGCTATTTGTGGAATGGTGCCTCACAGCAGTCATGAGTAACAAGGACTAGGAAGCCTGGTCATGGGATCACAGATCTTCCCTGGATGCAGCTTCCTGTTTTCTGCCTAGGCAATGGTCCAGTCCCACCAAAGTTAATTAAAGATCCGCAAATCAGAGCCAGCAGAGACAATGACAGTAAAGGGCTCTGCTGTCCTCCGGACCGGTCTGCTCTGCCCTCGAGAGGCCCTGCTCCCCACAAGGAGGCAGAAGATAGGAAAGCAATTTGGTCTCTGCCATTCTCAACAGATGCTGGGCACCATAAGAATTAATGGGCTGGAGACTCAGGTAAGGGCCATTCAGAAGCTCCTGATTACTTCAAAAACCGCTCTCTATGGAGGAAAAGGTTAATCGAAGCCCAGAGCTGGAAGAGAGGCGAACAGACGGCAATTGCTTTAATCCCAGTGGTGGCAGGAAGGCTTCCAGAGAAAGGAGTTTATACAAAAGAGGCTGTGCTCAGCCCAGAAAAAGGAACAGAGCCTAGAAACCAGAAGACCCGCTCCAGTTGTCCAAAGCCTTGACCAAGCCCTCTCTGAACCCCAACCAAGTAGCTGAACTTTTATTATGTTTCTGTTTGATTTTTGCCATGCTATTGATGGAGCTCAGAGCCTGACACCTGCTAGGCAAACGTGTTACCACTGAGATACATCCCAATTGCAATTTCTTAAAAACAAAAACAAAAACCTGAATATGCTCTATATTAATGAGCCATAAATCTTGTAGGAAATCATCTCTCCTGGTGAGTTTTCCTTCCACAGTCATAATTATCCAAACGAGATGTGTCCTTTGTGTGCAGTGAACACACGGTTATGAATATTAGGGGGAAGGGTTTATTGCGCTTATAGTCAAGGTCAATGCCGTGCAGAGGGGATGAATGTGCCATGGCTAACACCTGCGGGCTGGCTAAAATCTTACATTAAGTGAAGTTAGTGACCTTTGAGCATAAACAATAATACCAGAAAAGCCAGCACTGCCAGGCTGAAGTATCTTTGTGAAATAAGCTGTTGAGAAGCAAACAAACACACACCATGGCTTCTCAACCTTGACACTATTGGTATTTAAAGCTGGGAAGCTTTCAGAAGGAGGGGGACTGTTCCATGCATTGTAGAATGGCTAGCAGATCCCTGTGCCTCTGAGTTATGACAGTAAGCACACCGCTGGCCAACAGCACCCTGGCTGATGAAGAAGCTCAGGTTTCATTTCCACAGCATCCATAACTTAGCTGGTGGCAGCCACCCTCCAGATTTCCAACATCAGTCCCCACGGGAGCACAACACGCCGAGGCCTCAAGCTTCCTCCCACTGGACAGTCTTGTGACCAGAGTGACGGGATGGCTTGGAATTTAGGTCCCTTCTCTTTCCCTCTCATTTATCTTCCTTCATTCTGGCTTAATGTGGCAATTCCTTATCTGCCTTGTCATGACGATGACACAAAGCACTGAAGGAGTTTGAAGCAGCTCACATGGTTTAATTGAGCCTAAGGAAAAGTGGCATTGTTGTTATAGGCACCCTGACAGAATATGCAAAAGTTTTGGAATGTGATTACTGCCATCTCTTAGCAAGGTTAACTCTTGACTGTGCCAGCTCCAAGCTCCAAGTGCACCTCCCATGGAGTGTAATTAGCCCAATACTGAAGGGCTGAGGCCAGAGGATTGAGAGTTCAAAGCCAACCTGCGTTATATAGTGAGCCTCTCTCCTCTGTATCAGTAAAAACAAAACAAAACCCCCACCTCCTGAGAGAGACTTTGCTGAGCAAATGCCTCCTACCCACCTACTCTCTCAGAAGCAAAGCGGCTCATTCCATTCTCTATGACCACCGATACTAAGGGCATGATCACAGGCTTGCACTTTTCTCATATGAGTCTTGCAACGTGATGCTCCAGGCCGAAGCCTTCCGCCTCGCTTGCTGTCACTGCCTTGCTGTCACAAGACCTGGCCTCTGCATGGCCTCAGAGCTGTTTATTGAATAACACCAAGATGAATGGACTACATAGTATAATTTTTAAGCTTCCAATCCCTTTCACATTCCCTGGCTTTGTTTGTAATCCTCCTCCTGGCCTTAGTAACATCTTTAAAGAATGTGTCTGTCACTCCCTCCCTCCATGCCCCCACTTAGCTGATCAAAGGCATTCAAGTACCTGGTTAGCTGTGAAAACCCAACAGTCAGTGACTTCCCGCCTATTGCTCCTGATCTCCAGGCTCTGAGAGATCTCCATGTAAATGAAGTTCTGTTCCCCTCCAACTGAGCCATCCTCAGAAATACCCAGACTGACAGATCTTCACAAAAGAGCTCCTTCAGGACAGCTCCCCAGACGGCTCTGCATTTGAGCAGGAGCCATTTACTAATCAACTGAGGGACCCTAGGGGTAGGAGTCAGCATGTGGAGAAGGTAAAATTAAATGACAAGAGGCCATGGCAATTGGAGTAGGTTCAGAAATGATAGTCCCCCTTGAGGATCAATGAAAAGGAATCAAATAAGCATTCAGATTTATCACAACATTATTGATGTTCAGGGAGACAGTCGAGTTTTTGTTGTTCTGAAATGAATTTTTTTGATTGTGTCTGAAGCCTAAGCCGTTTACCCACAGGCCTTATGGCAGCCTATGTGACATGGAAAAAAAATGCTCTTTGAGTATAGCAGTTCCTTTATCTGTCTATGTATCCATCCATCCAAGCATCTATTTGTCATTGTCTATCTATACAACTAACTGTCTATATTCGTCCAGCTACATATCTGTCCATCATAACTTCTACTTGTATATCTAAGTACAACCGTGGATACTAGTACAAAGTATTCCCTCGATCTGTCCATCTAGCCATCTGTGCATATATCTTCTCTCTGTCTGTCTGTTTATCTGTCTATCCATCTATCTATCTATCTACCATCTATCAATCATCTTTCTATCTACTTACCTACCATCTATCAATCATCTATCTATCTATCTATCTATCTATCTATCTATCTATCTATCTATCTATCTATCTATCTATCTATCTATCATCTGTCTGTAGTAGTTTGAATAAGAATGGAATCCATAGGCTGGTGTGACTGATGCTGTTTGCTTCTGAGTCAAGCAAGAAGTAAGCTCTCAGCTACTGCCTTAGCACCATGCCTGCCTGCCTGCTGCCATGCTCTACTCCATGATGGTTAGGACCTCACTCTCTGAAACTATAAGGCCAAATAAACTCTTTCTTCTATAAAGGAGTTCTCAACTAACAGGTAAGTTGGGCTAGACTTGCAATGGTTCTCAACCTGTGGGCTGCGACCCATTTGCAGGTTGAACAACCCTTTCACAGGGATCATATATCAGATATCCTGCATATCAGATATTTACATTATGATTCATAATAGTAGCAAAAATACAGTCATGAAATAGCAACGAAATAATTTTATGATGGGGGGGTCACCACAACATGAGGAACTGTTATTAAAGGGTCACAGGACTGGAAAGGTCGAGAACCACCATTCTATAAGTTGTATTAGTCACAGTATCTATTTGCAGCATAGAATAGTAAGTAAGACACTATCTGTCTGCCTGCTATCTATCATCAATGTGTCTGGCTGTCATCTATGCACCATCTATTCATCCATCCACCCCCATCTAAGTACATCCACAGACGGTAGTTTATAAACTCCAGAACTGGTACGTCTGGCTTTGTCTAAGCATTAGCAAATCTGTCTACTGATGGTGGCAATTTTATTCTCTAACCTAACAAAACAGAGGCTGCAAGAAAAGATTCTGATGTCTATGACCCTGAGCCTGACACCCATCCACTGCTACGTCCCTTCTGTGGGACCGTGGCTAAGCTATCTGACTTTTAAGACCTTTAAGTGCCTCATCTGGAAGCTGAATCTAATAATAGTGTGATTGGTAATAGGAATGACAATAATGATTCCAGGCCACTAACCAAATTTAAGGTCCTTTCAGGTGTTGTTGTTGTTTGACTTTTTCATTCCTAAGTCATCTGGTTCCCAGGTACTTCTATCCAGAGACCAGATTAGTGGTCATTACTGTCAAGTGGAGCTTACTTGAGATATCCACAGGAGTCATATGGTACAGAGTGATCTGACGTCAGGGACTTGGATATTCCTCATCCCTTCATGATATTAATCTGACCACTAAGCAGAGAATCCTACTGCTGCAAGCAGATGCAAAGTTCCACCACAGTGATGGCAGAGGGCATAAGAGGACCCTCAGCGACCAGCTGATACATCTCCCCCAGTTCCACATAACTGTGTGAAGACAGATACACTAGGAGATAGGTGAGGATTCCTACAGTTATTATCAGGCCAAGTGGGATGCAGAAAATAAGTCGGTACATTGGTGGCCTGAGATCCTGTTTAGTGTGAACTGTCAGCAAAGCCATACTGCACATGTGTGATGTAAGGACACGGTTCATGGTGGTATCCTGTCACACCTGAGGTCCTGGACTCTAAGACACAGCAGGCAATCCCACTGGGAACAGAAAGAGCATTACAGAAGGAAGAGGGAACCTAGTCAGGGCTCAGAATTCATATGAAAGCTGTCTCTGCAGGCTGAGCTCTTTCAAGGCCGCCATACCTGCCATCTTGCCCATGGCACATGGCTAACATTTAGGGTACTAATTTTTACCAGAAAATCTAACTTAGTCTTCTTGTCTGATCTACTTCCTGGAGGGCAGATGGGCAGAATTCCAGTGTATATCCTGTGATGTACAAAGTCACATAAGGCTTTGAGGCAAGTCACAAAAATCATCTGTACTTTGTTTGGGTTCGTGTGTGTGTGTGTGTGTGTGTGTGTGTGTGTGTGTGTGTGTGTGTGTGTGTGTGTGTGTGTGTGTGTGTGTGTGTGTGTGTGTGCGCGTGCGCGCGCGTGTGTGTGTGTGTGTGTAGAGGCCAGTGGTCAACCTGAGAGTCTCTCATTGGTCTAGAGTTCATCAAGTCATATATATTGGCTGGCCAGTGAGTCCCAGGGACTCACCTGTCTCTGCCTTCCAAGTTCTGGGATTACAGGAGCACCATGAGGTCTGGACTTATTTTCCTAATTGGGGTCTGGAGCAAGCACTTTACCAACTGATACAGCTCTTCCCACCAGCTACAATGCCTCTCTAACAAGAAAAGTCTAAAGTCATAAAGATAATATCCTACAGCTCCCCTCAGCACCCCAAAGTCCGTGGACCAGATGAGACTGATGGGGGCATTGTGAAGACTAATGGAACCCTTCCTCCAAAATGTGTTTTGCACCACCAATGAGGCTTGGGTCCCTGGAGCTCACAGAACCTTAAGAGTGGCCGCTATGTAGGGGCTCTGCCCCCTCATAACATGCTTTCCAAAGCCATGGGCACCCTCCATTGTTCCCATGGAGGCTCTGAAAAGATGACTGGATGAAGTCCAGGGCAAAGGACATGGGATGGGCAAATGCAAGGGAGAAGAGTGGCCTTCTGTGCTCTGGACATCAACTGCCTATCCCCAGTATTCCTGAGCAGAACAAGTTGCCTTCTGGGAAGGGTGGAGCAAAGAGAGGAGAATTATGACTCCACAAGCTACCTCACAACCTACTCTGGGAGTTATCTTATGACCCAGGGTGGATAGGGAGGCAGATACTTTCCAAAGTGTGACACATAACATCTGGGAATTCACAGAAATGGTTTTGGAGGATAACCAGAGGAAAGCTTTAATTATATTTTTGTAATGTGGAATTTATTTATTCAATACGATGCAAATATATATAGATATGTATGTAGATATATATTCATACCTGCATATACACAGGCATAGCTCTTCAAAATTGTGATTTCACTAACAGTACTGATGATACGATGTCTTTAAACCTTGACCCCACTGGAACCTTGGATGGGATATTTCCCATCGTGGTAAATAATTATTAGTTGAAGCCATGGGTCAACCTTGGATACTGTTCCCTGGGTGCCAGTTTTTTTTATTGTTGTTTGTTTGTTTTTATGACATAACCTCTCATTAGCCTGAAGCTTGTAATGTACTGGCTGCTTATATATGAATGACCCTCCAGCCCATCACTAGGGGGTGAATTGGTCCCCATGTATGAGACAACCCTAAATGTCTTCAGGACCTTCTCAGATATCCTCTGAGCATTAAAATTATGCCCAGATAGAGAACCACTGGCTTAGCATGGTTTTAGAGTGAATTTTGTTAAGGAGAAAACAAACTATTAGGTGACTTAATTCAACAGGTAAAATTCACTCATAGAGATAATAAGTCTCTATGCACACTCTAAAGGGGTGTGCAAAGAATGAGCAAAAGCAGAAGAGAGGACATGGGATCCTTCTCCTCAGAGACATACCGCCTATCCTGTTCTGCCATCCCTGGGGTCTGCTCCTCCCTAGGGCAGCTATACTGGTCTGCACCCGGGGACAAAAGGACAGACAAGCAGAGAGAAACCCTGAAGATATAGTTCACTGCTGTGTATGGGCTTCTTAACAGTCAGGCCACCTTAAAGCAAGGTGGGCTTGTGACTCTCCTCACTTTTGTTGGGAAGACTCAAGAAGAGATGCTGCTGAGTGGCCAGGACCCAGGGCTGGAGGAAGGCAAGGGAAAGCAGGTGGTATCTGCCAGCATGCCACAGAAAGCCCCAAAGGGCTGTAGATTCTCATTCATGAAATGTGCAATATGTTTTACTGTGTCTGACACCTAGAAAGTGCTCTCTCTGGAGCTCTGAAGGGGGTCCAGTCTGTCCTCCTTTTCTCGTTGCTGTCTAACCCAGGCATGGAGCTAAGGAGGCCATCAATTCAGAGACATGACACCTTCAAGGCCGGGAGGAAAGGCTGCAGTGCTGTGGTATAAGCGCTTATGCACACCCATGTACCTTGATGTTCTGATTATTTCCTGTGACTCTCACTAGGACTCTGCTTGGAGTTCAGAGAGTCTCAACAATGCCACAAGGCTAGAAGACGCAGAAGTGTATTCTACCTGGGTCTCAGTGACTCTGGGGGCAGGTACCCACAAAGAAGACATAAGGACTAAGCCATATCTTCATCTCTGGACCCATAGGTCATCTGCCCCACACACCAACACAATTGCTATCTAGATCACTTAGAATATTCCAGTATTCAAGCAGACAGAAACTGCAACTTCCTGCTCTGGGAGCTGAGTCTTGCTATTACAGTATCTTTGGAGACCCATTTAGGGAAAGCTGTTGACTGCCAA
Organism: Ondatra zibethicus; assembly: GCA_004026605.1. Classification (NCBI taxonomy): domain Eukaryota; kingdom Metazoa; phylum Chordata; class Mammalia; order Rodentia; family Cricetidae; genus Ondatra; species Ondatra zibethicus. Next base: position 14,296 of record PVIU01019828.1, read on the forward strand.
CCAAAAGGCTGGAGTCTATCTCTGAGTGGAGAGGTGTCATCGTCTGATCCCTTAAGAGTTAATCCAAGTGAGCTGGCCAGTTACCTGGCCAAGAGACCACCCTTTAGAAAGGCAATTCACCTTAAGTCATGCTAAAGTGATAGGAGAAATAGTTAGCCCTCTAATGAGATAATATACTTTTTCTCCAGATTTCCTGCCCCTTAGTGCAGTCCCTAGAAGCCACCATGCAGTTCCTTTGGGTCTGCCCACCTTTCTCAGTCAGGACTCAGAACGATGTCACTTTCCCTGTCTCCTATCTCATTCTTTCAGATGTCACCCAGAGCCCAAGCACTCTTTCTCTGGAACTTTGGGTTATTTTTCCCACTCTTCATCTAAAGCCCTCTTCCAACTGTGTAGCTGCTTGTCCACCGCGTGATTGCCCTCTATGCTGGCTTCCCTCAAAGGGCATGGCCCTTTCTTTTCTCTGTTTCTCTCCTCAGAGCAGCTGCCAAGCGTCACAGCTTGTCTACCTGAAGGCTTTCTTTTAAACTCTAATAAGATTGTTTTCAAGCTTCAAGTTGAGCACGTTCTTCAGTTCTTTTTGTTAACAACACTAAGACTGTCAAGAGGAGCCCCAGTTTCCCCAGCAGCGCTGGGTGACTCTAGTAGGACTCCCCACATTTCCGGTAGCATTGTGTATCAAGTGTCCAGGGGCAGAGTCTGTCAAATATGGAGCAGAGGAACAGCACCATCTATGACCGGACATTCCTGTCTCTGCTCTCCCTCTGTAGTCACCTGCTTCGGATTAAGGCAGGGGGATGCCTTCAGTGACCTGCCTGCATATATGTGAATGTATACAGAATTCCACACACGTATGCACAATCTACCAGAATGGTTACACCTGGCTGTGCACACCACACACACAAATGAGGCAGGAGGGCATTGTGATATGCCTGTCTGTCCCTTCCGAGTCCCCCGGGGCTTGGAGGACACACAGAGACTACCACAAAGCACTGACCACAGAACCTCGAGGTAAAGATAAGAGGCAAAGACCATGAGAGGCACTCACCTGGGTCTCTAGGGTGATCAGTGGACTCGGGTGTGGATCCTGTGGGGAGAACGGAGAAGACACTCATAAGTGGTGAGAGGAGGGGAGTCAGCTTCCAACTTGAACATCGCTTTCAACCCAGCTTGCTATCCCGGTCGGGTGGGGCCGTCAGACTCTGTCTTCCCCATACTCTGAGGACTCCAGAAGTTGACCCAGTCTGCCCCCTGCTGAATCCCAGCACTCCTTTCTATTTCTAAGCCATGGAAGAGGCCCTAGATTGTCCATAAGAAGATCTGCTAAACACTGAGATGCTGAGAAGAAGGGGGGTGAGAGGAGGCTCAGGCAGGAAAGCGTCTGCCCCACAAGCATGAGGACCCGAGTTATAGCACTGGCATAAAAGGTTAGGGTGGAGCTATGCACTTATAATCTCAGAGCCGGGCATAGTGACAGACAGATCCTGGGGGTCACTGCCAGCCAGCCTAACCTACTTGGTGTGCTCCATGACAATGAGAGACCCTGTCACAGAAAAGGGTAGATGGCTCCTGAAGAATGATACCTGAGATTGTCCTCTGACACCCAAACATTTGTAGCAGCGTGTGTGTGTGCGCACACACACACACACACACACACACACACACACACACACACACACACAAGAAAAAGGAAAAGTACCTTTTCCATTCATCTCCAGTGTATTCAGTGCCCTACCCCCCCATATGAAAGAGACTTGGGTCCATAATAGAATTAAACATAAATACAAAGTTCTGGTTCATAACAAGATTGTGAGATTATGTCTAATCCTATAAGAATAAAAGGCGTGAGAAAGAGACAGAAAAGGAGGAGTCGACTCCTGTGTGAGCAGCACATTCCAGCATGCCAGGGAAGATCTTTTCAGGCCAAGAAACATCCCATTCACTCAGTCTTAACAAAAGCCAATTGACTGGGGATGCTGGGTGGTAAAGTCTGGGGTCACAAAGCATAAATTCTGGGTCGGGGGAGGGACAGATGGAGGAGGCACCGGCTAATGGGAGCTGATGGCATTCCTTCCCCGAGTGGTTTCCGAGGAAAACAGGAAACCCAGCACATAAAAAGGCTATTTCTGTCTATACCATGTCTGCTCGGAACTTAACCATCATATGTGTTCATGATTCTGGGAAAACCACCTTTGGCCACTTCTATAGAGAATGGCCATGCTTTTATGGCCCTGGGACAGAAACCCAGTTTAAAGCTAGGCTCTATCAAAACAGATTTTCCAACACAGGCTTCTTGGAAGCCATGCAAATAAGCACCAGGCTCCCCTTCTCTAAGTACTATGAATAAAAGGCAAGGGAAGACAAACTGTAACAGTCTCAACTCCTGCTGGAGAGGAATGACCATTTCGTTTTCTGAGAGAGAGAGAGAGAGAGAGAGAGAGAGAGAGAGAGAGAGAGAGAGAAACAGGATTAAACCTAGGGCCTCATGTATGCTAGACAAGCACTTCCACCCCTCTCTTTGATCTGTATTTTGAGGTAGGGTCTCTGTAAACTGCCTGGGCTGGCCTGCTGGAACTCACTGTATCCCAAGCTGGCCTTGAACTTGTATTTCTTCTTGCCTCCCTTTCCTAAATTGCTGGGCTCACAGGCTTGCATCTTCAAGCCTGATACCATCTGCTTCCTTTAAACATATTTTACATTATTTTATTTTTTTCTGAGACAATGTCTTTCTGTGTAGTGCAAGCTGGCACGATACTTGCTGTGTTGCTCAGGCTAAACTCAAACCCATGGCCATTCTTTTCTTATTGGGATTTCAGGAACACACTACCAGACCACCCATCTACTTTCTTGGTCTCTTTGGCAATTATCTTCCTCGTGGCACATTTGAGGCATGCTCTCAGGCACGTTTTGACCTCTGGACTTTCCTTGAAGGTAAAGAATCTTCCCCCAATTCCAGGTGTCAAGTCCAAGTCCCAGCACATCCCTGGCACAGCTCAGAGATGTTGCCAAGGAGACACCTCGCTCACTCTGGTTTGCATAGCAGCTGAGCACAGCAAGGCCTTGCACTGAGGAAAACAGTAAGGTGAGCCTTTCCTTCACTCTGCCACATTGCACAGCTGACCCACAGGGAACTGGGGAGGGGTCTTGGAGAAACAGCTCAGGCCTTCCCACCGTTATCTCTCCCGCCCTTTTCCCAGGATAGGATTCAGCTATGACCCACCAGAAACCAATGTTTACTGTGCTACTTAGGGTGAAGGACCCAGCCTCGCTATTCTCCTTAACCTTACAGAGACCCTTCTAGCCACGTGCTTATTGTTTCTATGATCAATGGTGTACAATGCTGGAGAGCTGAGCCTGGCTCCCTGTTGAGCAGTCACACAGGGCAGGACCCAGAGACAGATTCAGCCTCCCCATCTGCGGCTGGCAGCAGACCCTGGGGGCAGCAGACCCTGGGAGCAGCAGGCCCCGGGAGCAGGAGACCCTGTCTGACCCACACTGTGAGAGTATATACCTACATACCCTGTCTTCATGTCACCACCAGCCTGAGCATGCTTATCTACCCTAACTGTCCCTCTGCCCATATTCATTGAAATCTGAGTCAGAACAGAAAAAGCTGTAGCTCACTCTCAAAATTAGCCACCTTCTCCAAAGCCAAATCCTAGCCAGTGCTGCACGGGGCATTGGGTGAATGCCCAGATTAATTAAGTCGTGCTTCACGGCCCATTTGGCTATTGTGTGGGGCTTATGCTTCGTTGCTCAGAATCCCAAGACAGCGAAGAAAGGGGAAATGCCATCCTGAACCCCTTAAGAACGACTTCACTGGGAAAGACCTTCCTTGGAAAGCCAAGGAAAATCTCTGCCAACTCTGTGGATGATATCAAGTGACTGCTCTCTTGACCCAGTGCAGCCTCTACTCTCTATCTGGAGTTCCCAAATCACAGGCCCTGTCACACACAGTCAGGAGTCCAAGGCTAATTCCAAAAGCTTCTGGGAGAGGGAGCACAAAGGGTCCTTATTTAGGATCTTAATTAACTGGCCAGGAAGTGGATGAAGCACTCACAAGGGGCCTGTGTCATTAACATTGGGCTGTTCTCATACCAACCACACTTCCTTTTCCTCCCTGGGTGCACACTGAAAATGCGAGACTCTCCCTAACCAGCAGGGTCCCGAGGACTCCAGGTATGACTGCATATCTGTGAGGTCTCACTCACAGTAACAACCTCTTTAATTGGAAAGGCTAACGAAGAGGAACTGGGTCAATGATGCCGTCTGCCTAATCCATCGTGTCTGTCTAAATTGGGACTCTTAGGTTTACAGTAGAGTAAATTCCTGTCTGTCAGAGAGAAGGCTTTAGGAGACCAAAGGGGAATTTGCAACGTGCTTGCCCAATCCAGTGGAGTGCTTCTGGAATCGTAATGAGGATGCAGGACCACAGAACCTCCTGTGCTAGGGAAAGCCCTTAAGGCACCTACTGCAATGACAAGCTGGAGAAGGCAAGTGGAGAATGAAGGAGAGCGAATTAGTGACCCTCGTTCCTTACTGCTCCCTAGAGTCACACTCTGTGGCTGTGGGACTTTGAGGTTCAATATGGTATGCTGCCCTACAGCCTCAGCTTGGCCAGGGCCACTTCACTAGATCCGCGGGAAGTTTATCAGGACATGTCATGCACAGAAGTGAAAGATACGCTTGAACACGACCCTCTGTGGTTGTGTCATCTCAAAGAGAATATGACTCAGGTGGCCTACTGCTGCAAGGAAGCAGAGAACCATGTGGAGAGACATGGAACCAACCTGCAGCTTAGACTAAGCCTAACCTAGACCAACTGACCTCTAACCAACAGAAAGCACAGAGGAAATACATGCCTGCTATTTTCATGCACTGAGTTCGAGGTCATTTGTTACACAGCATGACTGTGGTCATATTTAACTGATATACTTTCTAAACACTGACCTTGTCAAAAGTATTGTCAGAAATCCCCACAACCTTGCAACTTGCTTTTCTTAAGTCTACAAATGCATTCAAAGGAAAAAAAAATCTGAAAAGCTATAACAAGCAGCTATCATTTATCAGGGGTGGGCCCTCTGATAGCTGCACCATGACATGAAGTGAGTTGCACCTGGCCATGAGGACCCTGCATGGCCTCTGAAGTCACCTTCTGCATCCTACAGGATTCTTCAGAAGGAATCACTAGCATCCGATAAACACTAAAGGAGATGTCCACTAAGGATTCTCTTTCCCCTTGAGTACACAACTTCCATTCCTCGACCTTATTAACTTTACTACTTAATCAAGGCTTAGAACAGTTAAACACTGCCATGGGAGCATTCCTTGTTCAAAATTCTTGGAGCCAGAAGTGATGTTGGAATTTTGAGCATCTGCAGTAGTTACATGAACAGACCTGATGCCCCCTTTTCTGATTTCAGAGAACTGTAGGTTTGGAAGGAAGGGAATGCTTACAAGCAACAGCAGCTGATGTTTGGTGAAATCTTTCCACATTCCAGGCCCTGGGCTTGCCTCCTATACAGCCATCATCTCATTTCCCCTGCAACAGCCCACAGATGATAAAGCTAGAGAATCTGGTGGCCAGAGAAAGCGAGAACAACCTGCCTAAGGTCACACAGCAGAGCGCTGAGCCACAGATGGTTCTCTCTGTCGTGGAAAATGTAGCCCGAGAGGATAGCCCCACTTGGAAAAAGCCATCTTGCACTTTAGCTCGTGTCTACTAGAGACATACATTCAGCAATAAGCAATACCATCTCAACAAACACCAGAACACCCCCCCATACACACTTTAGTATCCGTATACATCATAGATACCATTGAGAGAAATTAACACGGAAGCCATGACCACCCCGTAGGATCAAGTCTTCTGACACATGAGGTTGATCCCTGCCACTAAGGGACCTTGAGGAGTTAGCCAGATCAGGCCACATGTGCTTACTGAGTTCTATGCCAGAAGCTTGCACCGTGCCTGCCGGTCACCACAGGGAAGCCAGGCATGAGTCAGAGAGACTCTATGTACACTTGCCTCTGGCTAACTCTTCAATCAGAGGAGAGTCAGATTGCAGTCTTAGAGAAATGAAACTCATCTGTCCACCCCAAGTTTTGTTCATAAGATCAGGAAGCTGAACTCAAACACTGTCTAGTCCATGGAGACCAAAGGCCAGATCCTAACAAGCAATTAAACTTCAGTAGAGAAAGTAGGGAGAAGGAAGGTGTGTCTTAGAACCCCAACTCTGCACCAAGCACTTCTGTGTTTTTGGTTTTGCTCTAAGGACATCACAGGCAGTTTGTTATTGGACATTAGGCAATGGCTTGGGGCGGAGGTGACAATGACTCATGCCTTCCACCCAAGACCTATGAAGTCAATGGGCCCTTACAGTACACCCTGTGTCTCAACCATTCCCATGAGATGTGTCTGAAGACTAGCTTGGCTCTCTCTCACTGTGAACCCTGTGATTGTGGGTAGAAACTGAAAAACTTCCACAATGGAGACGTGCTCTAACTGGGGGCAGAGCTCAGCTGGTTCACTGCTTACTATTAAGCACAGATCCCTGGATTTACCTGTCAGCACCATATAGCCTGGGTGTGAAGTTACATGCCTGCGATCTCAGCGTGTGGAGGCGAGAGGAAGACTGAAGTTTGTTCAAGGCCATCTTCAGAGACATACTGAGTTCCAGGCCAGCCTGAGCTACATAGGACTTTGTCTCAAAAAGAAAAAAAATGCCTTTAATTTAGTTATCTAGCACCAGGGACCTGTGCAGATCCTAGAGCTCTTCATGGGAACACAGATAGAGAAGGACTAAAAACATCACCCACAAACGCCCCAACACTCCAGAGACACAGGCTTGCCAGTGGCCACCAGTGGAAGCTGAGTCTTGGAGACCAAGTCAGAAGCCCTCTGTTTTCCTTTCCTCATTGCTGCGATGAAACACCCAACAAGAAGCGATGGAGGGAGGAGGATGGCTCATGGTTCAGGGTGGTCTGCGAGAATACAGGGAAGGCGCCGTGGAGTTCATGAAAGCAGGGACCTGTGGGTGTCACTCCTTGCATTTTGGTGGAGCAGAAGGTACATTTTTCACTAGAAGCAGGGTAAGAAATAAGCTACACACACACACACACACACACACACACACACACACACACACACACACACACACCCATCAGCAATCCACTTCTTTCAGCTAGGCTCTGCCATAAGGTTCCTCAACACCACAGACCAGTACCATCCTGTAGGATCAAGTCTTCTGATACATGAGGCTGGGCGGGGGCATTTCACTTCTAAATCAAAATGCCTTCAAAGGACACTTGAGTTATATAGACATGGGTCAGAGCCTGGCACAGGGCAAGGGTGCTCAGGGGAAGAGAGAGCAGGTCACCACACAGAGTGGTCAATGCAAACAACAGACATTCCTTTCCTCAGTGGTCTAGGGTCTGAAGCCCTAAGTCAAGGTGCCGCAGGCTTGCTTTGAAGTAGTCTCCTCAGCTGGCTTACAGAGACCCCTTCTTACTACCTCCTCATGGGATTTTTGTTCTAATGGTTCCCTTCTGTCTCCGAAGCCAAACCTCTTCTTTGTGAAACGACAGCACACCAGACACCATTTCATCTTCTTAAAGAACCTATCTCCAAGTGCAGAAGCATTTGGAGATAGTGGGGGGTTAGAGCCTCCATGAGGAATGCTGAATGGACTCCATTCAAACTGCACCAGACAGCAGTGACCTCAGGCGAACTCTGCGGAACAGAAGAGACTAGTTTCCTCCATAGTCGTTGTGAATGTGGAGCACAGAATTTACTGTGTGGGACATAGGGAGGCATTCCTAATACATTCTGACCTAATAGGTATAAACCTAGAGCAACCTGGCCAGACCTAGAAATTCAGTGCCCTCATCTTTGAGAGCAGGAAACAGCTGACATTGTCAGTCCTCCCGAACATCCCATTAAAACAGATGTTTAAAAGATGTGCATGTTTTTAATCCCAGAATTCACTAAGATCTCTGTGAGTTTAAGGCCAGCTTGGTCTACATAGAGTTCTAGGCTAGCTGGGGCCACCCAGTGAGACCCTATCTGGAAAAAAAAATGCTTGTGGGTTCAAAATAATCTTACTTTCGGTTTTTGTGCCATACTAATGAACATGTGGACATATCCCTGGATATTCAACTCTAATAAGCCATAATTCCTCTGAAATGCAAGTTCCTGTAGACACCAACTGACTCCATCTTAGCAAGGAGTGCACGAAAGTCACCAAGCCATTTCACGCGTTCTCTGTGTGCCAAACAGAGACACTAGTTGTAGCCCAGCCTGAGGAGGCCTCTGCTCCTCTGTCATTGATACTCATGGTGGGGGAAAGTTTGTTCACACACAGTGCGCAGAAGGGCAGGAGACAGGACCAAAGGATTGATTTCTCTGATGCCAGATGGGGATCCTTTAACTTCTATTTCCCAAGGTAGGAACTCCCTTAATGGTAGTCTAAGCAAAGGTTCAAAAGACCTACATTTTTACTGAGGGCCCTCGGGCCATTCTCACCTAAAGGGATCCTCAGGGCCTCTGCCCTACATCAGGAAGATTTAATCCAGGTGAAGTAACAAAGGGCAGAACTTGCATCTCGATGCAGCTGGCCACTGAGTGTCTTCCGCACACACGACTCCTCGTACTTCTGATGCTGGGGGCATCTGCATCCTGAGTAATTTTTCTGCAATACTCTAGTTATTTATCTCTTCCTCTCCTGCGCCTTGGTAACTGTCCACAGCTGGCCTCTTCTCAACGCTTCCTCCCTAAGGGGATATGGTTTCTTCTCACCTCTTTCTCAACCTCTAAACACAGCAATGGATGCCACATAATGGCGGGATTTCCCTGGCGACTTCTTTCACCTATGTGGCCCCTGCAATGAAGGCAAGGCACCTGGCTGCCAAGTGGTACTGAGTGAACAAGAAGGGATGTCAGGAACACAGAACCCTCCCTGTCACTTCAGGGAGGCATGTTCTGGTTTGGCTGCAGGCCAGAATCACACAGAACCCACCTTGCTGTAAAAGGATAACCCCACATTCAAATCGGGATGGAGGTGAAAAACAGAAACCACACAGAGAGGGAGGAGGCACAGCAGTGCTTTTATTGACACATACAGGCCATTGTTACAGGGCACTTCTGTCTTTCTCTTGCTACCTTCCAAATTTAAAAAGATTTGAACATGTATAGGTCTCCTTCCTGTTCAACATTCTTTGCATCTATTTTAAATCCAAATCCCTCCAGGGATCTGCAGCGAAGCTCAAGCCAGTGGAGCCGGGAGTTCATCACCCACAGCCTGGGACAATATGACAGAGGACTCATGGGATCTGAGTCACCATCATAATGCCTCCACTCCCCAGCGTGTGGACCCTGGACCATGAAAAGTTAAGAAAACCATCTACCACTGGTATGTAATGTAACATTTTGTTCTCTGTACCTGAAAGTGTCTACTATTCCTTAAGAAGATGTAGACCTGGGGATGGTTGTCAGGGAAGTATTCGCCATCCAAGCACAATCAGTGAGCTCTAGGTTCAATAAGGATCCTGTCTTGGAAGAGAAGATGGCAGGCTGGGGTGAGGGCTCCTCTGGCAAAATGCTTGCTGGACAAAGCTAGGATCTCCAGCACCCACTTAAAAGCCAGGTGTGGCAATGAGCACCTGTAACCCTAGCACTGGAGCAGGGAGTCGGGATGGCTGGATCTCAGGGCTTGCCTGGCAGTCAGTCAGTCTAGTCAATGACGTTCAGTGTGAGACTCTGCTCCAAAAACCTAAGGTGGAGAAATAACTGAGGCCAACACCTTCTGGCAACCTTCAGACCCAGACACGTACCTTCATGAACAATTGCTCCCACAGACGTATGCACAGGCGCACATTCACCACACCACAAAAAAGTAAATAAGGTCATTCGTCTGGCCACCACTAACAGTAATCAGACATAAGGGAGTATTAGGACCCTCCTCAGTGTAAGGCCCTGTACTAAGCAGGCCACTGAAATTTCATGTTTGATATGAGGTGATATTAAAAGCCCATCTATCATATGGTGAAACTGATGCTTGAGAAGTAATTTGTCCAGCATGGACCATTAGTAGGTATCTCTTAGGGTTTGGCTCTGAAGTGACTCTCCAAAAGGATCATACAGTGAAGGGTTGGTCCCTAGCTGAGAATGTGGCCTGGAGAATATTTGAAAAAGAAATATTAGGTGATGCCTAACTAAAAGAAGTAGATGATGGAAAGAGCAACTCCTTGGAGATAGTTCCTGTTCTCTTTCTCTCCCTGTCTCTCTCTGGTCTTTCTCCTTCCTTCCTACCTGTCCCGACCCTCCGATACAACCTCACCATACTCTCACCCTGCCTCAGCATAATCCCAGAATCAACAGCCAGAGAACTATGGATGTACCCTGTGAAACCATGAGCCAGGACAAACCATCCTCCCCTTCTGTTGTTTCCAAAGGATGTTAGGCCCAGCTATGGCAAAGCAGCTGATGCAATCAATGGCAGAGCCAGCATTTGAACCACAGGGCTTGGTGCCATGGATGCACTTGTTGACCACTATGTGACAAGTGTCCTCAATAGTTCACAGCCACATGACCAATGGGAATCACCAACCCCATTTCACAGCTTAATGGTCAGTGCCTACTAGGAACCTACAAGGGCTAGGGGACTGGATCAAATGTTCCTAGTTCCTGCTCTTCCTATTTCCTTGCTGTGGGTCTTCGAGTTAATGATTGTGAGAGTGAATTAAATAACAGGGACTGAGGAGCCAGTCAGAAAACATGTTTGCCCCACAAGCATAAAGTCCTGAGTTCATTCCTCAGAGCCACGTTAAAAGCTGGGGAGGTGGGCACATGAGGATTTCTGGGACTCACTGGCCATCCAGTGTAGCCTACAAAGAGCTCCAGGTCTCTGAGGGAGATCCTGTCCCCAAACATAAGATCAGTGGGTCCTGAGGGGCAGCACCTGAAGTCTCCCTATGCCTTCCATGTATATACTCACCCATGATGGGACATACACATATGAAAACGCACGCCTGCACACTCAAGAGCAACAATAATGACAGCAAGTAGGATATCTCATCCTTGCTGTGGAAACCGACTGAGATGGTGTCCCCAAGCCCAGAGTGGGAAAGTGAGAATGTCAGTCTTCCTCTGAGGACAACTGCTGTCACTTCACAGTTCCCTTCGTTTTAAGTTAAAAATCACTTCAGCTCACAAGGAGGCCCCACCATGTAGCACGCTCATCCTCTGCCCAGTGCCACTCAGACAAGAGCTCCCTCCTCGGTTTCCAGTTATGCACGGAAGGACATCTGCTAGGGGCTGGACACACAAGCCATGCCTCCAGCTTAGTTCTGTCATCAGCATTTCCTGGGCACCTACCTGTTCTGCATTCACTTGCTGGGATTGCCAAGATGGCAGTAGCCATCCTGGAACCGATGTCACTGACGTTATTTACTACCTGGTGTTTCAGTGACATGCTGTGTCCTGTGGCTTTGGGGCTTAGTAAGTAAGGGCTTTGTTCCACAGGAAAGCAGTTTGGATTTGAGCCCAGACATGAGACTAAGAAGAAAAGAGCAAAAGAAGAGAACTTAGAGATGCAGATGTGTAGCTACATCCCTCTGTGGGGCCTATAAGGGTGTTTGTGTGTGTGTGTGTGTGTGTGTGTGTGTTTGTGGTGTGTACATATATGGTTTTTGAGAGAGCATCTCCTGAAGTCCAGGTTGGCCTCAGACTTGTTACGTAGTCAAGGTCTGAACATCTGAGTCTCCTTCCTCCAGCTCCCAAATACAGTATTACAGGGGAGTGCACAATGCCCAGTTTGTGCACTGCTAGGATTGAACCCAGGGCTTCACAGGTGTTAGGTAAGCACTCTACTAAGGGAGCCATATTCCCAGTCCACCATGAAGGTATTACTCAGCAATGACGTGGCTTCAGCTTCTCAATATGGCAAATGAGCAGACATAGAGACCGACTCTATCTTTCCTATGAGATTGACTTAGTGATTGTTGACCTCAGTCTAGCCTCCTGCTTTCTGTGAGTCATGTGAGAGCCAGGAAAGAAGTGTATTTCCTAAGGGATAACTCCAGTCTGAATCAAACTTCAGTATGGCTGGGAATGTAGCCAGTGGTAGGTCATTTGCCTAGCACGTGATCTGTGGATTTGATCTCCAACACTGACAAAATCAGAGCTTGGGATCCAAGTTTCTAGACGTTACTGAGTCCCAGATTCATCCTGCTTTGCCAAAACAAATTTCTCAACCTTCCCAGGCTACTCTCCTTTTATTTCTGTTCTTCTTGTACCAGTACATATTTTGTACCAAAGACACCACATCCCAGCTCTGGAAGAGTGATTCAGCTCTGCTTCATGGGTGGAACATTTCCAAGAGACCACACACAGAAATGCCAACACAAGTCAGGAGGGGAAAAAACCAATTTTGAGGGCAGGGAGGAAAGAACTCTGGGCTCCAGACTCTGGGATGGACAGGAGGTCCTCCCTGGGCTGGGAGAACTGCTGAAAATATGTGGTTACTCTGAGGACCCAAGCAAACAGATGGTCTTTCTACATTTAGAGCCCATGTGGGGGTCAGAACACCTCAGCAGAGGGAGGCCCAGCATCACTTCCTGGACCACTCTTCCATATCTTTGTGACACTGATGATGTTATCAATGATGATGATGAGGAGGAGGAAGGTCATTTTAGTTTTCAATGCTGGCCAGCTAATTCAGAACCTAGTATATGCTAGGTTAATCCAGGACCTGGTGTATTACGCTAGCGGATAACTTCTTCAACATGGCCCCATCTCATCCTAGTCCCAGCTTCGCGGGAGCAACCCCAGCACGATGGTGGCCATCTTCACAGCTACCATTCACTGGCTCTTAAAAGGCACCACAAATCAGCAAGTGAGAACAATAAGAAGATGAGCATCATTTTATGACATCTTCCAGCCACTCTGGCAGAGCACGTATAATGCTCATCGTGGGGCTGAGGGTGTGGCTTGGTTGGTAGGACACTCGCTTAGCATGCATCCTGAGCACTGCATAACACAGGGACAAGCTGGAACACACCTTGCAATCTTAACAGTCAGGAGACACCTAAAGGAGGGTCAGAAGTTCAAGGTCATCCTTAGCAAGACTGAGGTCAGACTGGAGTATGTACTTGCCTCTAAAACAGACAGACATGTGGAAAATAAAACACCCCTATAGTCTGGACACATGAGCAATTTATTTCGATATTTCTACTATGAGGAGGTGTTCTTGTGACAGCATGTGTTTATTGGTTTCCGCATTACAGATATCCTGGGGTATTGTTCCTGATTTAAAGAGGTAGAAATATGGCTCAGGCAGGCAAGAAACTTGCTCAGAACCAGACAGCCAGGTGGGTTTAACCTTTACTATTTGAAAATCAACAACAAAAGAAGACCCAGAACACTTGGGTGTGGTCTGCTTTGACCTATGCAAAAAGTGACACATTTTTAAAAAGCAGTTGCAGCCATTTCAATGTTGGATGACATCTCTGCGTCTACACAGGTACCTTTTGAGATGTCAGCAGGTGTGGCAAAGATAGACCGGCCTCAGGGCCACAACAAGAACCACATGGCTACTGCCTCTTGGAGTCAGACAAGGACTCTGTGCTGTAGAGTCAGTCCAGTCAACCAACCTGTGACTGGGAAGCACCTAGACTTGTAACTCACCACCCTCAGGGTCTAGGCTTTATCTTATATAACCCCACATGACAAAAGAACTTTCCAAACTGCCTGTTGACAACTTCTCCAATATGCCTCAATCTCACCTCAGCCCCAGGAATGAATGCCCAGGATACACTGCCATGACTTCACAGGAGAAACAAGATTCTAATGAGAAACATGCTGAGCATGGTGACCAATGAATGATAAACCCCTACATTGAACTTCATGGTATGTTGGTGTGTTTGTGTGTGTGTGTGTGTGTGTGTGTGTGTTGCTTATGTATGTGATTCTGTGTGCTCACATTTCTGCGTGCACTTGCATGTGTGAAGGCCAGAGGTTGACATGAAGAGTCTTTCACAATTGTTCTCACTGAACCTGGAGCTCACCCATCTGGCTAGACTAGCTAGCCAATGGATCCTCTTGTCCCCACCTCAATGTTGTGCCAACAAATGCTCCTATATGCACTGAGCTTTTCACAGGATGCTGGGGATATGAACTCAGACCCTCACATTTGTGCAACACGCATTTTATCAACAGAACCATCTCCTCCACCTCACAGTCTTGTGTCATGGGGACTGTAAATTGGGAGGGAAGAGGGGGCTGTGGGTCAGGAGGGAGGTGGCAGGTGGGAGTAGGCAGAACAGGAAGAAGTTTCCTGGTGTTCTCTGTCTGCTAGCTTCCTGTAGCCGCCTCTGCAGCTGCCTGCAGACTGTGGGGCTGTTTTCCTCTGAGCCCTGGAAGGAAGTGCTCTCATCACCCACGACAACAGACTTGGCCCAAGTAGCCAAAAACGTGCAGAGCCCCCAGAGGCAGGAAGACCAAAGAAAGCCCAGTCTGAGACAGCGTGTTGCTCTCTGCTCACAAAGCTCCAGCTGGGAGAAAGGGACAGGACAAGGCTAGAGGAAGGGAAAGGGGTACAGGGCACCCCAATGTACAATGAGCTCCTTTCTCTAGTGAATAAGCAACTCTCCTCAACTCTGTCTCAATGGCTTTGTTTCTGAACCAACCAATTCTGCACCCAGAAAGCCCAACTTGTCAGACCTCCTGCCAAGGTCAAGCAAGAGCCTGAGATCCCCAGGCAAGTTGATAATTGACACCCAGGGGACAACTTCTGTGCTAATTCCTGTTGGGCTGAGCCAAGGCCCACAATGATTCTCTTTATTTCTATGCCTTTCTGCACTGGGTGGGAGGGGGAACGCCAGCTCACATGCATGCCATGCTTGGCGTTTCTGCAGGCTCCATTCAGGGGACAGAGTGCTTCCTTCCCAAGAACTTCATTGAGACATCTACAGGGGAGGGTGAGAAAGAACGGAGGAAACAAACCCCAGTTAAAGTCAGAGTTCTCCAAAGACACTCATTCCCTACACAGTGTTGTCCCCAATGCTCCAGAGCCTCTGTGAGGAGGGTACTTGGGGGCTCTGACTACCAGAGACGTCACAGAAGTAGCAAATGAACTGGGACCAGCATGCTTCATTCAGCTCAGAAGGGTTTTGACCAGCCTGCACGATGCTGTAAGAATAAAAGAGTGACACTGAGTGCCAACCTTCACATACAGATGCAAAATTCCCAAGTTTCTTGGAAGAACTGAAGATCTGATAATACACATCCAACATCTCCCGAGGGCACTGCCCACCTGGGCTGAACAGCAACCTTCCCTCGGGGAAGAAGTGTGGGCCCAGCAGTTTGCCAAGGCACCCGTGCCAAGGCAATTTTTCCACTTGGGATGCTCTTGCATGGTGAGAATGGGGATTTGTGGAAGTGTGAACTGGGCTTCATAATCTCTGGCTTAGTGGATCTGAGTCATGCCTAGTGGTTTCAGAAGGAGAAACTAGGCTTAGAGAAAAGCTTGGAACAATGGGATATGAGCTTTCCATTGAGAAAACTTGTTTACGATGCCCAAGGATGATACAGCCTAAGAAAAGTATGTGATGATATACCTAGGGATATTGGTTAAAAGTAGTGAACGCAGCCAGAAAGGAGCATGGTCCCATGGCTGCTTTCTCACCCTGATCTACACATCCATACTTCAGAGACACTGTAGGTTCAGCTCCAAATGGCACCAAGAAAGTGATCACTGAAGTAAAGTCAGCCGTACAAACTTTTTGGATACTTCATGCATGTAGAAGCTATATTCACGTGATACTACATTAAGTGTACAATAGCATTTTGTTCAAAAGCAGGCACATAACTTAATAAAAAGAATCAGTTGATGAAAATGCTAATGATTGCCACAGTTGTTGGTGCTCACAGACTTGCCTACTGGGAGGTGGTCACAGTTCTTCAATGTGAACAATGTACACAAGTCCCTGCAAAGTGCAATAATGTGGTGTGTTAGTACTGCTTGGATAACTTGCCCCATTTCCCCAAGGTTGAGGACTGCCCCTTTGTTTGGATGCTTAATGGAGTCAGCTTGGGATGGGTCCATAGAATACCCTGGGTGAATACTTACTAACTCTAAATCAAATGGATCTCAAACCCTGCTAGGTTGTAATCTAATAGGCAGATGGGAGAGAGATGCTCAAAGCCCAGCACAAATGGTGGGATATTCCCTGACTGTAAGGTGAGGAACAGCTTCCCCACACAGAAAAGTGTGTGTAGAAATGACAGTGCATCACTGGTCAGTTGATGTCTACGTCAGGAAAGCAGAAAGGATATTGTTTATGTGATGCATGGTATAGCTGATGAACTAGGCCATACTGGGATTATATTTAATGTGTGGATGTCATAAATCTAAAGTATGTTCTCAAAGATGGGGGGGTATACTTCAGTAGAGAGCATGTCTTAGCATGCATGAATCATTGGGTTTAGTGTCCAGCATCACACATAAAAAATTAAAATACAGGTATGTATGCACCATCTCTTCCATTCTAAAAACTAGGAGATCTCCACATTGCCTGCCTAGTGCCTCAAATTTTTCAAAATTCTCTGAGCCACCCCACTCCTGGTACTAGTATTCCATGTTTTAGGTATGAAGTGGGGGGAATGCCAGCATCAGGTTCCCCCAAACCGACTTTGACCTGAGCTAGAACAGAAGCAGGAATGAACAAGAGAAAAATCATCCCAAATTCCACTTCTAGACTTTGCATTTATAATCATGCTTGCAGGAGCATCTTTAAACACCAAAAGGGGAGAATGTTAGAGTTCTTCTGATCTCACCTGCTAACTGTGTTTACATGCTAACAGTGTTTCTCAGGGACAATTATCTTATTACTAGTTCGCTAATCTTTTCAATCTTTCCAACACAGTTTACAGCTGCAGACTTCAAAAATTAAGGCTAATTACGACCCTGCTTTCGGCAGGTATAGCAAACTGCTTACACATTTTAACAGAGTAAGAGAAAATAAGTTTGGGAAGAGAAGGGGAGAAGGGCACAATGTCAAAACTAGAGAGAATAAGTTCTACAGCTTCTGTCCATGTGAGGGTTTCAATGCCAGGGCAGTGGTCCCTTAGTGTGCTCAGGGGATTCTCCCAGGATTCCCTACAGGTCCCAAATCATCAGGGCTCAAGCTCCTTCTGTCAAATACACAAGTGTCTGCATAAAACATGAAAGTGCGCTCCTGTTTGTGCTAAGGAATCTCTTGCTAAATCGTGATGTCTAATACAATGTAAACACTGGATAAACAGTTCTCAAATCACACTAGAGAAGAATGTTCTCAAAAGGCCGTGTGTGTGCCTCCACCTCTCCAGGCAGTCACTGCCACCAGGCTTTTTCCACAGTCAGGCTAGGTCATTAGCAACTACATAAAACATGCAGGCAGGTTAGCCATTGCTATGGGGAAGGATGGGGTAGACATGTAGATGTGTGTAGGTGCCCATGTGTATGTATGTGTGTAGGGAGGCCAGTGGTTGACTGTGGGTATCTGTCAAGTGCTGTCTTCTTTTTTGTGGTTGTCGCTGGTGTGTTAAATAAGATCTTTCACTACCTTAGAACTCAATTCTACCAGGCTGGCTGGCCAGTGAGCTATAAGAACACATCTCTCTGTACCCTTCCAGTGCTGGGATTAGAAGCACACAACAGCAGACCCACATTTTAAAAACCTAATATAGATTCTGGAAATCAAAATCAGGTCCTCATGCAAGTACTGCAAGTAGTTGAAAGGTCTCTTGGTCTTGCATTTATTTATTTATTCATTCATTCATTTATTTAATATATATTATGGTACACATGTAGAGGTCAGAAAACAAATTTCAGGAGTTGGTGAGTTTCAGGGCTCAAACTCAGGACAACAGGCTTTGCAGCAAGCTCCTTAACTGGCCAAGCCATCCCACCAGCCCAGCCTGTTGTTTTTGAGAACCAGAGTATGAACCTGGTACTTTGAGAGAGTGAATGGCATGAGTTACATGGGACCAGGAAGAAACCTGCTCTGGTCCAATCAAGATGAAGTTTTTCTGTGAACTGACATAAATCCTCACTAGATATCATTTCCTTGGGCTCAGGGGATGGCTCAGTGCATAAGAGCACTTGCTGCACAAGCATGAGGAACTGAGTTCAAATCTCCGACACCCATGTAAAAAACAGGGCATAGCTACAAGCACACCTGTAATTCCTCTGTTGTTGGGGGATGACAGCAGGGGTCACCAGGACTTACTGGCTGCCAGCTTAGCTCAGGTTCAGTGAGAGACCATGTCTCAAAGGCATAAGGTAGAGAGTGATACAGCAGGACACCCAATGTCCTCTGGCTTCTGAAAATCTGTGCATGCATGCATTGATTCAAATGTACTCACTCGTGCTCACTTGCACATATACATACACACGCGTGTGCACACACACACACACACACACACACAGAGAGAGAGAGAGAAAGAGAGAGAGAGAGAGAGAGAGAGAGAGAGAGAGAGAGAGAGAGCAGCTTCTTTCCAGCCACCTTGGCTATATTCACTAAGCTTTTAGTTGCATAGTCGTAGCTAAGGCCCTTCTGATCAGCCACTCAGCAAGACACCACGCTGGAGATTTCAAGATGAATTTCCAATAATTTCTATTTTCCATTTAGAGGGATCATCACACATCCCATACAGTGGAAGCCAAGAGGTTGCTCCCACCCAGCAAGCTTTACAAATTATTCAGTCTTCCGTATTGTTATGGACGGTGAGAAAATCAAGAGGGGGCATGTGACAGCATATTAAAGTCTGATAAAATATCTTTCTTCTGTCTAAAATGAAAAGACTAAAAAAAAATCAATCTAGGTTAGATAAAGGTCAATTTGTAGCCCAGAGTCCAAGGGCTTGGGAAATGACACGGATATTTGCAGGCTGCGAGAAATGACGAGCTGGGCTGCAGCTTCAGGGAGGAAGGGGAGCTCCTGCCTAGCACACTCAGGGCCCTATCTCTGGCAGAAGAGAGAAGAAAAGGGAAGAAAAGAGGAAGCAATGAAAATCCCAACAGGCAAGAGATGGGGTAGTAAGATCATGGGTTTGAAGCCAGCCTGAGCTCCTTAGGGAGACATTCTCTCAAAAAGCATACCAACCAATAAAATAAATGAATATCTCTGTCAACACCACCCATCACACACCCCTGCCCCACTGTTGGGTGTCTTATATAGAATGGATGCAGGACCCCTCAGTCTGCTGTCTCATAGATCCTGTCCAAGGATAACCAGAACACTCAGGAGTCCTCCAAACCCAGGCACATCATGTTCAACACGTCTGTCTGAACGTGAGGCGCTTGTGAGCTTTGGGTACTTCCTCACCTCCCTTCACACTGGAGCCATCCAGTTTGGAACGTGTATAATCAGCAGACAGTCCTGGATTCTGACCACTGAGTTCTGCTGAGGAAAATAATCCTTTTCTCTGCTGAACTTGAGCACACAAGAGCTACAAGGAGCCCAGAGACAAGTGACCCACTACACAAATGAAAAACTGAGGTTCAGCAGGAGAGAGAGGGTGTCTGACTTAGTGCTATGCCCTTTCACCTTGGCCTCTTGCTAAGACAGGGGTGCAGTGAGTCAAACACCACATAGGCTCACACACCCAGGCAGTCACACTCGTATCTTAAGAATTGAAATTTTTCCTTGGAAGGAAATGATTCCAAGCAAAGATCCATGCCCTCTCCCAACACAGGTTCTCACTCTATATCTCAGACTTTGAACTTACAATCCAACTCTGGCTTTCCAATGGCTGGGATTATAAGAGTGTGTCACCAAATTCTAAAGCAATGATTGCTTTCCAGAGACAGTGCAAATGTCGTCAGAGAAGAGTAAGCAGCTAGGGCGTTTCCGTTGGCAAACTGCTTGCCCTGCAAGCGTGAGGACCTGAGTTCAATCCTTAGAACCCACGTAGGGTGCAGTGGAGCATGTCTGTAATGCTAGTGATGGTGAGATGGGAGGCAAAGACAAGGGGAACGCTGGCGCTCCCTGGCCTGCTAGCTTATTTGGAGAAGTACCTGGTTAATGAAAGACCCCATCTCAAACAAAAGATGGGTAGTTTCTAGAGAACATCACCCAAAGTTGTCCTCTGACTTCTGTGTGCATGAACACACACACCACGTGCACACCCTACACACATGCATATACACATATGCACACACACATGTACAAAAAAGAATGATGAAGTGAAATTAGTGTGGTATTCTCTTCCTGAATGAGCTACATGGTACCTGGAGGATTAAAATCAATCAAATTCACAGCAGCACTATCCATTACAGCCAATAGGGGAATGTCATGTCCACCTTAAGACATTCCATGGGTAACGTGTATGGTAGGGATCCTGGGCAGTGGCCCATTCTGCTTGGAGAAAAAGGACACCCTGACCCGTGAGATGAAGATGGACTTTGACTGAGAGGCAGAAGGGCATGTATTGTGTGGTTCCACTCACACGAGGTCCCTGCAGTGGTCAAATTCAGGTATATAGACGATGGTGATCAGGAGCTGGACTCTGATGTAGAGCTATTGTTCCATGAGTACATGGTTTCATTTTGGGAAGATGAGAACATGCTAGAGAGGGATGCAGTGACAGTTGTCCATCAGTCTGATGGGACTTCATCTTATTGAGCCTTACACTTTGGAATACTGAAAAAGCAAAGTTTAAATTACATAAAGTGTATATCATGTATATATATATCACACACACACACCACACACACACACACACACACACACACACACACACACACACCCCTGATGACGAATTATCAAGTCGGCACAAATCAATAACCAAGCTAGCTCAATAGAAACAGGTATTTTTAATGAAAGGAAAAAAGGGGAGCTCACTCTACCAAAGTCGTGATCCAATCCCTCTGGCGGACACCTCATGGAGAGAACGCGTACCTGAGTTCTCTCGATTTTCTACCTGGGGTCCCAGTAGCCACACCCCAACTTGATGTGATTGGCTAGTGGCTCTTCCCCCATCATCTCCCCCCTTTGTCTAAACAGGATTAATCCAAACCCAACATAGCTATATACAATTGGAACAGACACCAAATGCAAAATTACAAACAATAAACAATATTAAGCAAGGAA
>PVIU01019829.1:0-35457 GCA_004026605.1 Ondatra zibethicus
ACATAGAATGTTCTAGCACTTTGAAAGTCATCTACAGGGATGCATCTTCTGGGTTAGCACCAACTTTCTTTTTCCATATCTTCTTATTCAAATTTGTGGTATCTTTATTAATAGGCTCATGGTTCTCCATCCACCTCAACCAATTTCATCAACTGTGTAACATGTTGAAACATAGGAGCCAATGGGATCCACTTTCATCAAAAGAAAAATACCTGTTTTCTATACTCCAATTGTTGGAATTTTTCACCTACTTCTTTTTACTAGTTTCCCAAAGTGTAGGTTTATTTAAAAGTATGCATCTAAAGAGTCAAAGCTAGGATTCACATGTGAGAGAACGTATGAGGTTTTGTTTTGGGGGGATTGGTTTTATTACCCAGGATGATTATATCCAACTCTATCCACTTACTTTTAAATTTCATAACTTCATTCTTACAACTGGATAATATTTTGTTTTGTATAACTACCACGTTTTTATTACCCATTCATTAGCTGATGTATTTTTTGGCTTTTTTATTTCCTGTGTATGAATGAAGGGATAATGAACATGACTGAGCAAGTATCTCTTTAGTAGGGTATATGATCCTGCATGTCTGTTCTCAAGAGCAATACAGTTGTATCAAATGATAGGTATATTTCTAGTTTTGCCATGAAAATTCATACTGGTTTCCATAATAGTTACACCAGTTTTCTTTCCTACTAACAGTGAATAATGTTTCCTTTTTCTTCGCATCCTTGGCTGCATTTGTTATCTATTTTTGTTTTTATTTTTGTCTCAGCCTTTGATGTTTATTTGAATGTGTTAAGAATAACTTAGAGTAGTGGTCAGCAATGTTATAAGTGTTAGTTGAGAACCTGATACTATGTTCTGCAAAACTGTAATAAAATAGTAAAAAAAAAAATGCTCCTTAAGTACTTATCTTTTTTCTGTGGTTTACCCCCATCATCATCAGAGAAGCTTCTATTTGCAGAAGATGAAAACAAACACAGAGAACTACAACTGATTAATGAGCAGAAAATAAGAGACCATGGACTACTCATCTCCAAATAGGTGATCTATATCACATCTCTTCTCAAGACTAAAATATCATCTACAGAAAGGATACACAAAGTTTTTTAAATTTATTTATTATGTATACAATGTTCCTTGTGCAGGTATCTCTGCATGTCAGAAGAGGGCACCAGATCTCATTACAGATGTTTGTGAGACACTACCTGGTTGGTGGAAGAGCAGCCAGTGCTCTTAACCTCTGAATCATCTCTCCAGCCCCAGAAAGTTTATGAGTTGGAAATAGTAGACATTTTTAGTGAAAAGGAATATT
The DNA here is from genome assembly GCA_004026605.1 of Ondatra zibethicus. Taxonomy (NCBI): domain Eukaryota; kingdom Metazoa; phylum Chordata; class Mammalia; order Rodentia; family Cricetidae; genus Ondatra; species Ondatra zibethicus. The sequence goes on from PVIU01019829.1 coordinate 1,320, forward strand.
CTGGTCAAGGCAACTTTATTGCATACATGAACTACAGGTGACTTGACTGTATGCCTAAAATATACACAAGAACAAAAGACAGCCAAAATCCCATCATGGTTTGTGGAGGTTCTCATGAACCTGCATCTCTAGATGAGAATTATTAGTGATTATTTGCTCCCAAGGCATGGATAATATGTTGCCTGAATAAGGACACTAAGAAGCAAACAATCACCAACAACTCCCCAACAATTTTCCCTTCCAAATTCATATTTGTATGTTCATTTTTTTCTAAACATATTGAGCCCACTTGGTGCATTTAGATGGTCATGAAATTACAGGTTACACTAAGTAGGCTCAGTATGTTTAGAAAAAATGAACAAACAAACACAAATTTGTAATGGAGAAAAGATTGAGGGATAGTGTAAGAACTGGAAGGCAAGTAATGGGGTGAAATTTATCAAAACTCATTATATGCTGTAAGAAGTTCTCAAATACAATAAAATAAAAAAGAATAAGTATGTTTGGATAAGAATGCAGTTACACTGCAAAATTTGAATACTATAGATTGTAATCAGAATGGTTTACCAAAGCGGAAAGCAGAATAGATTTTTTCTTAACCAGAATTAAAAATGTGAGTTATTGAATGTTCTGGAAATGCTGCTTCATATTATATGTCTAAAATAATTATATTCAGAATTTAAGAAAAGTTTGCACTCCTATAGACTTTGCAGCTTTCAAAAAAGTGCTCAATACATATAAGCAACTTAAATGTACATTGACACACAAATGCATCAAGAAAATAGCAAAAACACATACTCACACAAACACACATACATTCACACAAGAGAGAGAAATATTATAAAGCTTTGATATGGGATTCCCTCTGTATGCTGTGAATATCATTGGTTAATAAAGAACTGTGTTGGGCTTATAGCAGAGCTATAGGGGAACAGAGCTAGGTGGGGAAAACTAAACTGAATGCTGGGAGATAGGTGGCAGAGTCAAGGAGAAGCCATGGGGCTGCTGTCAGAGACAGACACATTAGAACCTTGCTGGTAGGCCATGACCCTCATGGTAAAATATAAAATACTGGAAATTGGTTAATATTAAATATAAGAGCTAGCTAGCAATACACTTAAGTGATTGGCCAAGCAATGATTTAAATATTACAGGTTCTGTGTGGTTATTTTGGGAGTCTAGGCAGACAGGAAACAAAAAAGCAGCCTCCCCACTATATAGCTTAAAAAAGAATTAGGCCTATGTATATAGAAAACAAAAATCAATCTCTGATGAATGAGCATGAAGACATATGAAACACCAGTAACAGAATATGGATATACTATGAGTCCATATATATGAAGTAATGAAAATATTTTCAATGGTTTAATCTAAGAGGACCCTTCAAATTGAATTTTTTTTCAGTTTGTTTGTTGTTTTTTGCTTTTTTTCAAGACAGACTTTCTCTATATAACAGCATTGGTTGTCCTGGAGCACTCTTTGCAGACCAGGCTGGCCATGAACTCACAGCAAGCCACTATCCTTTGTCTCTTAAGTGCTGGAATTAAAAGCATGCACCACCACTACTGAGCTAAATTGGATTTCTTTCTATAAACTATACTGAATATCTTAATGTTATTTTCATGAATATCTTAATGCTTTACAAGATATACTGAATATCTGTTTTTTTCTTTTTTTATTTATTAGATCTTTAAAAAATACCAATATAAGTTCCTAATCCCTACCCTTCTCAAATTCCCTCCAGGTACCCTCCCACCCCACCACCATTCACTATTCTGATATGGCAAGGCACATTGATTTGGGGAATATTCAAGGCCCTCCCTACTATATCTAAGCTGAGCCAAGATATACATCCAAAGAGAATGGAATCCCAAAAAGCCAGTACATGCAGTAGGGATAAATCCTGTTGCCACTGCCAGTGACCCCCCACATATGCCCCAGCCATGCAACTGTCAAAAACATTCAGAGGGACTAATTTGGTCCTATGCTTGTTCCTTTCCACTCCAGCTGGAGTTGGTGAGCTCCTATTAGCTCAGTTAAACTGTTTTAGTGGGTGAACCCATCATGGTCTTGACCTCTTTGCTAATATTCTTATTCTTCCCACTCTTCTACTGGACTTTGGGAGCTCAGTCCAGTGCTCTGATGTGGGTCTCTGTCTCTGTTTCTATAAGTTGCTGGATGAAGGTTTTATAGTGATATTTAAGATATTCATCAGTCTGACTACAAGGCAAGTGAAGATTGGGCCCCCTCTCCTTTATTGATTAGGGTCTTAGCTGGGGTCATATTTGTGGATCCCTGGGAATTTCTCTAGAGCCAGGTTTCTGTTAACCCTATAATTGCTCCCTCAATCAAGATATCTCTTTCCTTGCTCTCATCTCTGACCTTCCTTCACCTTAACTATCCCATTCCCTCAAGTTCTACTCAATCCTTCCCTTCTCCCCTCTTCTTCTTCTACCCTCCTTTCCCACCCCACACTTTCCCAATTTTATGAGGCTATCTTGTCAGTTTCCAAATTCCAGGTTAATCTATATATGTTTTTCTTTGGGTTCACCTTATTACTTAGCTTCTCTAAGATCATGACCCTAGAAATGACGTGGCCATGAATTATAGGTTCAATGTCCTTTGTTCATAGCTACTATACACTTATGAGTAAGTACATACCACATTCATTTTTTTGGGTTTGAGTTACCTCACTCATGATAGTGTTAGTGTTTTCTAATTCTATCCAATTGCATGCAAAATTCAAGATGTCATTTGTTTTTTTTACTTCTGGTAGCCGTTTTATACACTAATGATGAAGAAGCTGAGAGGGATATCAGAGAAACATCACATTTCAAAATAGCCACAAGTAACATGAACATGAAATATCTTGGGGTAACACTAACCAAAGAAGTGAAAGACCTATTTGACAAGAACTTTAAGTCTTTGAAGAATGAACTTGAAGAAGATACCAGAAAATGAAAAGATCTCCCATGCTCTTGGATAGGTAGGATCAACATAGTAAAAATGTCAATACTACCAAAAGCAATCTGTAGATTCAATGCAATCCCCATCAAAATCCCAACACAGTTCTTCACAGACCTTGAAAGAACAATAATCTATTTTATATGGAAAAACAAAAACAAAAAACAGGATAGCCAAAACAATCCTGTACAATAAAGGAACTTTTGGAGGAATTCACCATCCCTGACATCAAGTTCTTTTACAGAGCTACAATATTGAAAACAGCTTGGTATTAGCATAAAATCAAGAGGTTGTCCAATGGAATTGAATTGAAGACTCGGATATTAATCCACACACCTATGAACACCTGAGTTTTGGCAAAGAAGCTAATATTATATAATGAAAAAAGAAAGTATTCTCAACAAATGGTGCTGGCATAACTTGAGGTCAACGTGTAGAAGAATGAAAATAGATCCATATCTATCGTCATGCACAAAACTCAAGTCCAAATGGGTTAAAGACCTAAATATAAATCTGACCACACTGAACCTGATAGAAGAAAAAGTGGGAAGTAGCCTTCAATTTATAGGCTCAGGAGACCACTTCCTAAATATAATCCCAGTAGCACAGACACAGAGAGCAACAATAAATAAATGGGGCCTCCTGAAACTGAGAAGCTTCTGTAAAGCAAAGGACACAGTCAATAAGACAAAAAAGCAGCCTACTGAATGGGAGAAGATCTTCACCAACCCCACATCAGACAAAGGACTGATATCCAAAATATATAAAGAACTCAAGAAATTAGACATCAAAATTCTAAATAACCCAATTAAGAAATGGGGTACTAAACTAAACAAAGAATTCACAACAGAAAAATATCAAATGGCCAAAATATACTTAAGAAAATATTCACCATCCTTAGTCATCAAGGAAATACAAATCAAAACAACTCTGAGATACTAACTTACACCTGTAAGAATGGCTAAGATCAAAAACACCAATGATAGCTTATACTGGAGAGGATGTGAACTAAGGGGGACACTCATCTACTGCTGGTGGAAATGCAAACTTGTACAACTACTTTTGAAATCAGCATGGCAGTTTCTCAGAAAATTGGGAATCAACCTACCTCAGGATCCAGCAATAACACTCTTGGGCATATATCCAAAAGATGCCCAATCATACTACAAAAGCATTTGTTTAACTACGTTTGTAGCAGCATTGAGTAAAATAATACACAATTTACCCAAGAAGAAAAGAGAATAAAAAGGTTGAAAACATAAAAAGCTTAGATGATCTGATTTAAAAATAATTATTGTCAATAAATTTTGTCTGTCTCTAAGTAGTATCCAGACACCTGGAGGATATGGAAAACTTGGTTAAACAATGGCTCATAACCTGGAGCATTGAAGACATAATAATTTTCCTGTAATTTATCTAGGCAAATTATTTAATTATGTATTGATCACTATGTTATTTAATTAGGTGTAGTTGAACATTATCAATATTCAAGCTGTAAACAGTAGAGTAGTTCAGAAAACTAATTAAGACTCAAATACATTTGGCCTACATTAGAGAAGAACTTTGAATCCTATCTTTATTTTTTTATCTTTATAGGACAAAACTTACAAAAACAAAGTATTTTGTGGTGTTGGAGTTCATTTTTGTATTCAAACTAATTTCTTTAGGTTACCACTGAATAGCTGCCATCCCTCTGCGCTCTAATATGAACAATTTAGATAATATGACACACTCTATTTGCAGTATTGACCTCACTGTTAGTTTTGAAAAATCAAACAGCATTCAGAGAAAAGGATCTGAGAAACATAGCCCTTCCTGCTCTGCTTTCATGCACAGTACTAGAGAAATTAAATTACTATAATTTACCTTATTTTGAGAAAGCTACAATATTTTGACTTTAATACTGTTATGCATACACACAACAAAAATTAATTAAAAAAGAGGACATGATTTGAAACAGAACAGGGCATAATATATGGGAGGGTTTAAAGGAAGGTAAAGAAAGATGTGATGTAATTATATTAAAATCTTAATAATAAAAGTAAGAAATATCACAAATACTGGTGAGACTGATCAGACTTAGTTAACTTTCTTAGTGTAATGAACCTGGGTGAACAATAAGTTTTGCAAAATTTTAGTCACAAAAGTTTGGGAAATAATAACATATTCTGAATTTGGTCATCTGTGCTCAAGAAGAAAGTAAAATGTACAGAACAATTTGAAATACCAGCCTTTAAAGTAGACATAATGAGAGGCACTGAAGGTTAGGCCATGAAAGAGAACTGATGTGAACTATCTCAAACTAATCCTCATTGCAGGCCAATTAGACATATATTTTGTTGCCTTTTGCAGGTAATCATTTTTCTTTCTTTCTTTCTTTCTTTCTTTCTTCCTTCCTTCCTTTCTTTTTTCTTTCTTTCTTTTTAGAAAAAAAAACTTGGTGAAAACTAGGCTAAGTTTTAAGAGGCACTTAATAAAAATGAAATTAGAAAGCATATTTTGTTAAGAATTAAACTACATTACTTTAATCTCTCTCATCCCTTCTCCTTCTCTACTTCCCTCTATTTTTTTAATAAAATGCCCTGACTAGTTTTGGCTTAAATATTGAAAACTAGCATATAAGGCTAACTATATCCCCAAAAGAGAATGGATAATGCTAAGTAAGACACTTCATAACGTTCCTTATCGAAGTATTTTGAAATGCTCAATCAAAATGAATAAATAAAATAAAATGCAAGGTTCTTATTACCAAATATTTTGAATACTTGTGTTTATAGACTAATTACCATTACATTGTTCATCTTCCACTTGAGACAGTATATCTAGGATAACTGCAACTCTAGCAATATGGTATTACAATGTTAAACATGTTAATAAGTAAGTAATGAGTGTTCCCCAAACTATAGAATCTGCCATCAACATTTCTGAACCTTTCCTTTTGAGGAAGGTAAATAATATTTATTTATGCTTAACGTGTATTCCAGAAATATATGAGCATAATTTTATGAAAATAAAACTAAGAATTGTTACACTGGTTATTTATTTAAATAATGGTTCTTCCATAAAGACTCTGAAGCAGTCACCAGAGATCTCTAAGTACTAGAACCAACTAACAGCAATGTTCTCATGCCTTAGGAAATAAACACTGACTACAAGTGTTTGCCATAGTGAGTTTTGACAACTAATTCTAGGATGATATAATGCCAATAGGAATGTAACCTTCAGATCATGTTGGAGAAAATATTAAAAGTATAGTAATGGTGTACTCATAATAATTTATTCCTAACTAACTGATCTGAAACCTAGGCTATCAAGATATATCTATATCATATTCATGTATATATATATATATATATGTTCTCAAATGCACTCAACATATGATATGTATTTTGATAAGTGTGAAAATTATTCAACAGAAATGTAAAATTAACGTGCAATGTCAGTTATCTTTGAAAAATTTTAAGTCAGAAATTATAAGCACAGGACTTTCATTTTCAACAATTATTACACACAGGGGAACTTCTCCTTAGCAACCTGGCCTGGTGAGTGACTTACTATAAATGAAAACTCTGCGATTTGTAATAGTAGGTAATCGATAAAAAGTAGCTCAAATATATAAGCTGAATACATAGATAAATTCATCATCATTTTCCCAAATACATATATAACTGTTGTATTTTTCAACTCTGCCAATGTAAATTAAATAAAAAAGAAAGAAATTTTGGAAATAGACACCATATATCTATATAACCTTTTTCAACATAACATTGTCTAAGATTTATTTTTAACTTTCCCTTTTCTGTTCCAATAGGAGTACTCATTAGAGTTTCAAAACGTGACACTTCAGTGAAACTGTAGCAGTTGGATTAGCCCAGTGAAAGTTAACTTGGTCCTAAAGATGACAGAGGCATGGCTATGAAATTGTAGCATAAGAAATAAACTCCCATCATCTGTCCACAGACATTAACCATGGCTGAGTATATTTTAGTGCTTAAGATGATAAAGCCGCAACGTGAGAAGTTCTCTGTTCACTCCTATCCACAAAACAGTGTATCACTCCTGTTAGGTTGTACACATAAGACAAGGCCCTTACCCTTATTGGAATCAATCAATCTGCTAATAAAAAAAAAAACAGTAATTTCAAACTGCTATGATAGATTAGTATCTACTTGAAAATCATTTTGAACCAATTTAGTCATTTCAATATTTAGTTTGTGTAACATACAAGAACAGTAGAATAGCATATTTATTAAAATTCCCTATCTAAAATGGCAAGTATTTTAATAACTTATTTTTAGGTAATAACAATCATGGTGAAACATTCACCAAAATTACTTGTGAACCAAATCACTTTGTGCACTGGAAGTACTAAGTATTGCCAATTTAAATGGTCTATACTCATGTATAAGAATTTAGAACTAGGAACTGCAGATGAGAGAAAACAAGTGGTGTTTGTATTTCTAATCTGAGTTGCCTCACTCAATATGATATTTTTCTGGGCCTCATCCATTTATCTTAAATTTAATTATTTCTTTTTTCTGTAGAGCTGAATAGTATTTTATTATGTATATATGGCATATTTAATTATCCATTTTTCTTTGGAAATAAGAAGCATATGCACAAATCTCTCTCTCTCTCTCTCTCTCTCTCTCTCTCTCTCTCTCTCTCTCTCTCCCTGTGCGTGTGTGTGTGTCTGTTTGTATGTGAATGTCATGAAATGAAATGTAAATTTTCATGTTTGCTGTATCACTGTTCTCAGTTGTCAATACAAAGATTCATGCTGACATCATTCAAGTTAATAAAGTGAATTTAGTGTTTGTATTCAGTGATTTTATGTTGTACAATCATGGTGAATATGGTTAGTAACAAGATAAATGCACTTGGAGGACACTAAGTGAAGTTATTTGGGTATAGAAGACCAATCACCAGATGGTTTCCATCTTCAGTAGATTCTAAAACATTGGTCTCAAGAAGGCAGAAAATAAATACTGATTACTCTCATAGGGAGTGGAAGGATGAAGCTAATGAGGGGTGCCGTGTTAGAGCTTGAGATAACTAGCTTTTGGTGTTCTGTCACAGAATAGTGAACATAATTACTGACGAAATAGAAGACATCAATTTAAATGCACTCTTCCTAAGGAAATGTTAAAAGTGTAATATAATATATCTTATGTGTTTTCCCCTGAGTTTATCCTCAGTCAATATACCTTGAATCAAAAACTAATGAAGAATCTTAAAGGTTCATATTTGTGTCAATCAAAATTCATGAATTAAGATAAAATGTGTCAAACTTTTTAATATGGAAGCTGTCCTGTTTTTAGTTATAGTAATATACTTCTATGTTTTTGCCAATATTTGCTTTTAACAAATTTTAAAATGTTGCTACTTTTAGTATGTGTTTCATGCATTTCATCCAATCATCTAGTGATGATATAAAAAAACAGTTCTGTTATTTATTCCTAGACATATATCTTTCAGTTTACTTGTAAAATATTTTTATTAATATTTTATTAATAAAAGTGGCACTTGATTAACAACATGAGATTAAGGAATGCCATCATAATCAGAAGATAAAATGTGACTACTACTAAAATCAAATTTAAAATATGTACATGTATAATATAAAAATTCCATATTGTTAAAAGCCTGAAATACTTTGAAAAAATTATAAGAACTAAGAATGAAACTTTGGTGGCAAATAAATTGAGAAAATTATCAGAATAAATCTACTTCTAATATGATTTAAAAGATGCTAACATGATGCAACAGCATTGAATGGGTAAAGATAATTCAATGTAGGAGACAGAATAAGAAAGTATGTCTATGATATAATGATTACATTATTACAAAACAAAACACATCAGCATTAGAGTAGAGGCCAGTAAGTCCAGTGCTCAGAACATAGAGGAAGGATGCACAGAACATAGGACATAAAAATTTTTATAAGTCAAATTTAGAAAATTTTGTGATTAAATTACCTTGGTATTTATTTTATAACTTAAGTTTATATTACTTAGTTATATATAATATGTTGCCTTATGTATGGTTAATATCTAAAATCATATGTATATATATACAAAATGAGGAAAATTAAAAATATCAAGAAAGAAAACATGGAAAATGATAATTCTTCCTATTTCTTATGTTTGTATATATATAGATATTTATCTATCAATGCATGTAAAACAGAAAAATATTTTTCATCTGACTCATTTTTAAAACATGTATTTCTAGATCATATAAATTGTCTCAGTGAATAAAACACTTGTCCCAAGACAAGTGATCTGAGTTTGAATCTTCAACACTGGAACACATATGTTGAAATGTTAGAAGTTACTCCAGCAAGTATTCCTCTGATTGCCACAGGCAAATGGCATACTGCATACAAACACACCTCTTTCAAGCACACACACACATTAATAAAGTAATAAACTGTAAAAATAAATATACCATTAACATGCAAAGCATAAGAATGTTGATTACCCTTAAAAATAAAATGTTAATTAAAAAAAGATAAGTAATATATAATAGAAGAATAATTATGTAGGAAGTATGAGCTTACTTCAGTGATTAGATCTAAGTGTTCTAAGTTTAAAACTCCTATGAATTTTTCATAGTCATCTATATCACTTCATTAAGCACACTGATGTCATGCTTATAGAAAGTTTTACAAATGTTTAAAACATAAAGAGGAACCTTGACACAATATATATTCCATTTTCAACAAATACATTTCTAGTAATTAAAATTCCTATTTTATACAGTTTTTCTCTTTTTTCTGCCTCAGTGCATAAAGAAATTAAATAACTAGAAATATTTGTAGTATAAATAGCTGTCAAATTATATTGATTTTTCTATTCCATTGTTTTGCATTTATTTTATAGTTAGTAAAAAATGTTTCCTAAATTTTTTCCTATTTAAAACTAAGTTTAGGTCTAATATGAGTTGCATTAATTATATTGCAAACTATTTTGTTTTCAGGGATTCAGAGTCATGGGGAAGTGAAAGTTATATGCAACGGTTTTATGTAGGTTTATGAACAAGATCAGTCTGTTATTGAAGAACCACTGAACTTCAGTTCTCTAAGGGAATTTAGTTATTTATCTACATTGAAAACAATAATAATGTTGTCTGACTTTTTGGAGAGATGGACGATTACCTCATATCACAAAGAGTTCATATGTATATGTGGTCTCTCATTAAACCTCTTGCATAGATCAAAGATATTAAGACTTATACTGGCTACCTTTATGTCAACTTGGAACAAGCTAGAGTCTAACAGCAGGCATCCCAAATGGAGAAATGCTTCCATTAGACCTGGCTGGAGACAAACCTATAGAACCTTTTCTTACTTATTGATTGACTGTAGAAGCCTACCTATTTTGGGTGGATTCACCACTGAGTTGATGGACCTAAGTTCTATAAGACAGTAATCTGAGCAAGGCATGAGGATCAAGGCAGTAAGCAGCTCTTCCCCATAGCCTCTGCATTAGTTCATGACCCCTTGTTCCTGCCCTGCTTGGGTTCTTGCACTGACTTCCTGAAATAATAAACTATGATATGGAAGGTAAGCAAAATAAACACTTTCCTGCCCAGGTTGGTTTTGGGCATTGTCTTATCACAGGATTCTAACCTTAATAAAAGAATGGACTGAAAAGCATTTTGTTTTCTGAGAAATCAACAGACTTTCAACAAAGACATATGTCAGAAACTCTTGCTAAATTAATAAGTAATGTTACAGAATAATGTGGTTGAAAAACCTATAATAAATCATAACAATATGTACCATCAATATTTATAACCTTAAAAACTAAAAGAGGTAATTTGAACTTTTTTGCATCTTCTCTACTCATAAGCATATCCTCATTTTTTATAAAGGTAACTTCTTTGAATTTATAGTTTGACATGTTCACATTTAATTCTTATTTTCCTGATATATAAGGAGCTTATAAGCAGCTCTAATACTCCTTTGGCCTCCTTATCTGCCTCTCATCTTCCATACCAATCCCTTTCCCATATTCCTGACTTTTTCATTTGTATTGAGTCTTGCTGACTCTACCCAGAGCTATGTGTGTGGTCATGAGCTTGAAACTCTCCTTTAGAGCATAGTAGGCCCCTCACTATGCTCATTAGTTACACAACTAAAACAATGACTGTCCTAAATCAGCAGCTTATACATCAGAGAGGCAAATGTCTCCATGCTTTTTAAATTTCCATTTTTCACAAATCTTATATAATAAAAAGTCTGTTGTGGGAATAAACAAAATGAAACTTAAAATATTGTTAGGTTGTTTTTAATTTAACTACATGATACATACATGGTTTCTAACATGATATGCTCAGAATTAGTTCCTTCCCTGATAGTGGCAGAAAGCCTATACTTCCAGTTTAGTGTGTTTTATGGGAGTCCTAAATATGTGAATAAGTGGGTCTTTGTGCCTATATATTTATTGTGACTTTATTGTTTTTCTTTCTGTTTGTTTTATCTTATTCTAATTTGTTAGTTTTATTCTATCTTATTATTTATTTCAATCAAAATATACAAGTCTGCTTGTTTTATAATGAGAGATAGAAGGGATAAATTCAGATGGGAGGGAAGGTGAGAAGGAACTTGAAAAAATAGGGGGAAGGGAAACCATAATTAGGATATAGTACATAAAAATATATTTCCAAGATAAGGAAAAAGATGAAAAATATGAAAAGAATATAAACAATATCAATGGCCACTATTTCTACCATTTACTTTAATTTTCCTTTAAAACTCTTCAGAGTAAAACACTACAAATCTTCAACTTATTTATTTTGTACATTAAAATTATGTTTCTGATCCAATTTACATGTTAATTGACTTCTATAATTTCCCTTTGTCATATTTCACATGTCACTTTAGTCAATCTCTACATGAAAATGAACTGTCACTTGATATTTCTTCATCTTCTTGGAGAGTTTTTAATTTTTTTCTTTTAAATGGTTGTTTAATTTTTAATGCTCACATTCAGACTTTATTACTTGACCCTAGACATTGAGGTTTATCATAGATCTTACTAGGAAAGTGCTTTATAATGAAAGTAGCAATCTGTACCATGAAGCACCTGAGACAAGAATTAGATTTTTGGTGTAGGAGGTCTTTCTGTTTATGTGTTGCTTTCATTGGTTGATCAATAAAGAAACTGCTCTGCCTAATAGGGCAGAACTTAGGAAGGCAGAGAAGACAGAGCTGAATTCTCAGAGGAGGAAAGCAGAGTCAGAGAGCCACCATGGAGATACCAGGTCAGACATGCCAAATCTGTCCTGGTAAGCCACGACATCATCATGAATACAGATTAATAGAAATGGGTTAAATCAAGAAGTGAGAGTTAGCCCAAAGGAGGCTAGAGCTAATGGCCAAGCAGTGTTTTAATTAATACAGTTTCTGTGTGATTATTTTGGGTGTAAGCTAAATGAGTTTCTCTCTATTAATTTCTCATACTAAACAATGTGAACTCTAGTGGTAGGAGTGTTGTACAGCAATGACCATGAGATACAATAAATCAGGCTTGATGGAATTCCACCCTCAGTGATTTCATTCCCCCTTTGGGGACAAGAGTCAGAAGAGCAGCATTGGATATTTCTTCATTTTTGAAGGAATATTGGGTAACTCCTTCTAAGGTTTTACTTTGTGTCTTTTCCTCCATGATGCTCATTATATGAGACATAACAGACTGAAATATTATTATAGTGTCACTGGTTGAACTGATGACAATTGGATTTATGAGTCACTTCACACTGACCTAGAAAGGGAAGGAATTCTTTAAAAACTTATTTAAAACATTGTTAGGTACATTAATGAAAACTCTTAAATTTCTTTACATTAAAACATGATCATAAATATTAACTCTCAGTGCTATGTGTCAGTCCCTATAATTATTATGCCCCTAATTAAAGAAAATATTTCATTGTTTCTTTTCAGTAACTATCTTTCCATATTATAATAATAAGCCATGTCTAGGTCTTTTCATATTCAAAAACAACTTATTATTTTAGAATTCTTAATCATGTCAATGTAACGTGTTTCTTAAGTCATAATGACTTTGACAGTATACATTACAATAAAATTCTCTGGTCAGTTATCAATACAACATGGGTCTGAAAAAGTTTTCAAATATGTTGTTTCTTGTACATCAGTGGTGTACTATAAAGAAGAAACACTCTTACTTTTCTTCCTGTCACATAGAATTATTTATAATCACGTGTTAAATTATTACATGCTTTCAGAATCAAAGACATGCTGTATGATGATAGTTGTGTATCTTGGTCTGTTTGAGGGGTCTCTGGCAGTGGGACCAGGATCTACTTCAAGTGCATGAGCTGGCTTTGTTTTGAGTTGGTTCCCTGTGGTGGGATGCCTTGTTCAGCCTCGATTCAGTGGGGAGAGGCTGGGTCCTGCCTCAACTTATTTTTCCAGACTTTTCTGACTCCCCTTATCCTTTCTGAGGAGTGGATTAGGTGATGTGTTGGGGAGGAGGTGGGGGGAGTTGGAGGAGGAAAAGGGTAACTGTGGTTGGTATATAAAATGAATAAAATATTAAAAATATAAATAGTTTTATGTTTAACCAGAGTTTCTGGTCTCTTTCTATTTTTCATTCATTATTAATTCTTTGAGAATCTTATACAATGTGTTTTGATTATATCCACTACCTTTCCCAATTCCTCTTACATACAGCTCCCTTCCCCACTCTTTACCAAATCTTCAGGCCTAAGAGAGCAAGATCCTGTTTCCAGGAATCCTCAGAATGAATGGGCTATCCTAATCCACAAGTCCTCAAACTGAATGCCTTGAGTTCTTGTCTCCTTTGGTCTTATGTAAATGGAGACCACTCATTTGTTTTCCAGCTGCCCAGATGTGAATAATCACACAGAAACTACATTAATTGCAACATTGTTTGGCCTTTTAGCTCAGGCTTCTAATTAACTAACTCTTACATCTTAAATTAACCCATTTCTATTATTCTATATATTCCAAGGCTGTGCCTGCTGGTAAGGTTCCAGCAACAACATGGCATCTCCTTACTCTGCCTACTTTCTCTCTATGTCTTTGTTCAGATATCCCACCTGGCTTTACTCTGTTAAGCCATTGGCCCAGAAAGCTTTATTTATCAATGAATAAAAGCAAACATATACAGAAGGACATCCCACTTCATCTCCCCTTTTATGTCTAAATAAAAAGGAAGGTTTCACTTTAACACAGTAAAATTACTGTGTTATATACTAAACAGTTATCAAGAAAGAATTGTAGTTACAATATTTAGTACATTTACATTTGATGAATTAGTGAGAATACTATATAGTCTCTCCTATCTTTGTGAATCTAAAGTTTTATATCTAATTTATCCTTTATCATAACTAAGGAAAACTACAACTATCAGCCTTCAACTCTTGAAAGACCCCAGAAGGATATAATATTACCTAAATAAACAGGACATGCATTGTAAGCAACTTCCAAAGTTCTAGAATTGACAAAGACATCTCACTGCCTGGACAGTCACACAAAATTCTTCTGTAACATTGGAACTTCTGTCTTCAGCTTATAGGCCCATAGTATATGGCAGACTTTTTCATGAAGCAGGAAATTTGAAGATCTGTCCTGCCTGTATTGGCAGTTTGTCCGTAACTTTCTTCTTAATCCTGCAGAATGTCTGGCAGACTCTTTCATTATGCAGAAAACCTGAAGGACTATTTCACCTTCTTTCAGAAAGCTTGGCAGTCACTTTTCTGTGGGGTCTGCATGTCCACTTCATATAGCATATCATTAAGCAGTACAGGCAAGAGCAGGTTTTTCTTCCCAAATGGCTAGCCTTGTCACATTGAAAGTAAATTCCATGATGAATTTCTTCAATGCCCATCAACCTCTCTGAAGTAACTGGTGCTGCCAGAAGCAGATAAGTCTCACTGTCAAGAAATGTCTAAGTTCTAAAAACATTTTAAATGCCATATTCCATAGGTCTTTAAAGGATTGAAGTTTATATATCTAACTGAAATATATCTCTGCATATCTAGAAAACCTAATAACTTGACTAAAAGTTTGATTATTATAGATGACTATTTAATAATCTGTATTCCTTAACTATACATTACATTTTTAAATGAGCTGTGCAAACATATAATACCTTTAACAAGAGCAGAAAGATGTATATACACTACAATAAAATCAACCTTAAATATGTATCAATAGACCAAGATTCATACCAATGAAAAGTATTCATTTCTATATCATATCCCAATTTAAATAAAAACAGATATTTACAAACTTTCATTTTGGAAATTTGGTTGTTCTTTTCTCTAAACTGCTTCTGGCTGCTTGTTGGGTAAAGTATTTTTCGGATTCATGAGGACCTTTCTGGTACTCTTGTTTCATCAAACCACATTAGCCTGGAAGGAATCCACAGTTTCTCATCTTCTCTGGAAACAAAAACAGAACCTATTTTCCAAAGTTACATATCCTTAGACTCAAATTGTGAAGTCAATATACCTTTATGTTGTTTAGCTTAGCAGTCCCCACAATCAAATGTCTTCAGTTACTTCATTAACAGTCAACAATTTCAAAGGAAACACAATAGTAACATAATCCAGACTCTCTGTGTATATTACATCTTTATGTGACTTATTTTTTTACTCTGTTACTTTTTAAAATCTATTTTATTGTCTTTAATTCTTTAATCTATGACTGTCTATACTTTTTCTTCTCTTTCTCTTAAGCCCATGCACATTGATCCAACATAGTGACCCATTTAGAGGTCTACATTTTTATCTGAATCTGTTTTTATTGCATATCTGCAATCCTTTTCTTACCAGAAGTGCTTCTTAAAAGGCTAAGTGGAGTGACTAGGACTAAGGTTGCTTTGCCTTTTGGCTCCGCCCAGTTCAACATGTTGGAGGTTCGTTCATTGCAGGCTCTGTGAGCCATGTTCACTGCCCCAGAACCAGGAACTCTGCTCACAAACCCTATATTCTTTGTACCAAAAGAGTCAGAGCCATTCAGGCTACCAATCAGAACCAGGAAGCGAAGTCCTTTCTTAAAGGAGCTGTGCCTCTGCTTGCAGCCAGCAAGTAGGGCCTATCAGAAAAAAACAAAAAAAAATCTGGCTACTAAGAAGCTGTGCTTGGCTCTCATTTTTATGGTTCTAGAAGCCCTCTTTTTCTTAATGCTTTTTCAAGTTAAGGTCTTATATGGATCCATGTCCCAGGCAGTGGGCACCATTTTGTTCGTGCACAAAAGAGTTCCAAAATAGCCTGGAAGGGAGTATAACAAAGCTTTCTTAATTGGAGATAAACTCACAGAAATAGTAACGATCCCCAGTCCTCTGCCTGCACTGGGAACTGAAGAAAATCCAGCAGCCTAGAGTCCCAAGCACACTTTTCTTCTGCATTTATAGTACATGAGAACATGCCCAAATTAGCTGGTATCTTAAAGGTTACTGACTATGTGCTTAAAGGCAATGGATAGCTGAGATGGTGTGCCTTCTTATAATCTTCTGGCCAGAAATTCAAATAAGAACGTGAGAACAACTATACCAACTACTCAGAGACTATCTGCAACTATACCAGACAGTAATATTGAAACTTAACCATTAACCTTTAGTTTTTAAAGGATCTCATAGAAATAACATCACACTCAAGAGAGCTGAAAGTATTTCTAGAAAATTACATCCCCTCTACCAGCAAAGTTTGTCCTCAGGGCTAGGGACATTATTAGTGGTTGTAACTGGTATATGGTTGAGGGGGGAAATGATGTAGGCTCAGTGTTCTCTCTTGAAAAAAGTGGAAGGGATGGGATGGGATAATAGGTAAATTAGTGTGAGTTTACATTAATAATAATACTGAGTAATAGTGAGAATACTTGTGAGTTATTATTTATAGACAATTTAAATTGGTATACATTCTTTATACTGACACAAATTCAAATTACATTTGTTATATTGAATATAATCCTATTTTAATATCTTTGCACCTATGCAGAGTTATTTTTGTCATGTTGATTGCATGGATATTTCTACTTCTTAAGATATTTTGTATATTGATGCAATTTTAGGATATATTTATCATATTTCACTATACAATTCTATCTGTGATCAAGATGCTAATATATTGTTTACAATTTGAGGTCATTGTCCTCATTTGCTGCACATTTGTTTAAAGATTGTTTAATTTTTTAATATGAAGCCTTAGTCTTTAAGCTATATAGATATTAAGAATTGCAGGTTAATAGTCATCCATGTTTGTCATACTTATAGTTAGACTAATCAGGCTCTTTAGTATTTTGCATAGAGAGTTAATCTTAAAACCCTTCAAAGAACTGTAGAATATGAAAATGACAAACAAATCTCACTCATGAACATGGATACAGAAATACTCAGTAAGATACTGGCAAACTGAACACATAAAAGCAATCAACCACCATGATCAAGTCAGCCTCATTTCAGAGAGGCAAGGATGCATCTCATTTCAGAGATGCAAGGATGGTTCAGTATATGAAAATCTATTAATGTAATCCATCATATAAATAAACTGAAAGAAAAAACATATAATCATCTTCAAAGAATTGGCACTTCCTAAATATAACCCCAGTAGCATAGACACTGAGTGCAACAATAAGTAAATGGAAACAGAGGCAGAGAGCCATATTGGAGCACTGGACTGAGCTCTCAAAGTCCAGTTGAAGATTGGAAGGAAGGAGAATATAAGCAAAGAGGTCAAAACGATGATTGGTTCACCCACTGAAACATTTTACCTGAGCTAATTAGAGCTCACCAACTCCAGCCAGACTGGGAAGGAACAAGCTTAGGACCAAACTAGTCCCTCTGAATGTGTTTGACAGATGAATTTTTGGGGCCAACTGAGGGGCCACTGGCAGTGGCACCAGGATTTATCCCTACTGCTTGTATTGGCTTTTTGGGATCCTATTCTCTTTGGATGTATACTTTGCTCAGTCTAGATATAGTAGGGAGGGCTTGGACCTTCCACAAAGTAATGTGGGTTACCCTGAGGATTGAATGGGGGCTGGGTGGGAGTATTTGTGGAGAGAATCAGAGGATGGGAGGAGGTGAGGGAGTGGGAATTTGGGTTGGTATTTTATAAAAATCTATAAAACAAAAAAAAAAGAATTTTAATGAATCTAATCATGGTTATTTAGGAATGCATAAGAAATTATATTGCTATAGCAATTTATTTTACATATGAGGACACTGACATCCTGTGCTCTATGTTGATCAGTAGTCTAGAGTCCATGGAATGATGAAAGTAAATGCAGGTAAAGTGGAAGAATTATTTGAACTGGACCACGTAGACCCAATTAATGAGGAATTCAAACTGAGTTTCAAGTGTCTCATTGGTATTTTTGGATAATAATATAAAACATCTATAATTAACTTTAATATGTTATATTATAATATTATAGGATATATATATATATATAAAATGTACATACATATTCATAAAACACATTCTACGGCTCCTTTGGACATACATGACTTAACATACAGAGGGCATTTACCATCACATATTAACCATTCATATATATCATATTGTAAACCCCAAAACAATGAACTTCTTCAGTTTTCTTTCAAAAGAATTTTTCCTCTGAAAATTGAACATCTGAATTATTTATGTATTTTCTTTCCAATTTTTTTAAAATCTTGAAATAATATTTTATCTTCACTGCTATGAATAAAGGCAGTTTTAACACTCTGATCTGAATAGTCCAAGGGCTTCTAATTGCTGCATCGTGGGGTTCTTTATGACATATCCCCTCTCTCAGAAAGGACATTACTTGATAGACATGCACAGTTCATGAAAAACAATTATTTACCAGAAGAAGAATAATGGCCTAATTGGTAATACAGATCACCAGTTTGCATTCAAATTTACTTGGCATTTTAAAAGTAATTCAAGGATACAATTGTAACTGGCTAATCGGTCTAAATGTTATCCAAAAAATACCGCTATTTTTTAAAAAGTCATTATTGGTAAAGAACTTGAAAATTAGCTTAATATTTTTCTACGAATGATTTTGTACTAAAATAACATATATCTATAATTGTGACTCAGATCAGAAGCTCTCATTGTCTATGAAACACATTATTTAGTTCTTTTAAGTGGAAGTTTCATAAGCCCAAGTTTATTCCTGACCTATATGTTCAGAAACTAATACATCATTTATTATTGGAGCTTATCTAATCCTGTAAAGATAAGCTGGTATGCCACAAAATTAAATTAGAAAATTTAGAACTTGTTAAAATCCGAATGAAATATACAATATCAGATGAAAAACATGTGAAAGATACTAGATTCCAATGTCATATTTTAATAAATACACATTTATTTATATATGTGTGTGTCTACTCTATAGTTATTATTTATATAAGATAGTCACATAGTTTAGATAACGAACAAACAGTTTTAACAACAAAAATTTACTCTATAACTATAGTAACACAAATGAGTATTACAATCCAGAAAATAAGCTAATGATCATTTCATTTGAAGTATTAATAAACAGGGTTTGTTTGTCATTGTGAATTATTGTAAAATTATAACATTACCTGGTTTATAACAAAACAAAATAGAAAATCTCCTTCCACATACACATAAAAATTGGAGTTCATTTGTATACAGAGGCAAGTATAACCAACAGAATGCAATAGGCAGAAGAAAGAATTTCAGGTGTTAAAGATACAATAGAGGAAATAGATACATTGGTCAAAGAAAGCATTAAATCCAACAAATTTTTAACACAAAACATCCAGGAAATCTGGGACACCATGAAAAGACCAAAGAATAATAGGGATAGAAGAAGAAGAATTCCAGCTCAATGACACAGAAAGTATATTCAACAAAATCATAGGAGAGAACTTTCCCAACCTAAAGAAGGATATCCCTTTGAAGGTACAAGAAGCTTACAGAAGACAAAATAGACTGGATCAAAAAAAAAAAAGTTCCCTCACTATATAATCATCAAAATGCAAAACATTCAGAATAAATAAAGAGGAAAAGGTTAAGTAAAATATAAAAGTAGACCTATCAGAATTACACCCGACTTCTCAATGGAAACCATGAAAGCCAGAAGGTCCTGGATAGATGTGTTGCAAACAATAAGAGATGCAAGCCCAGAGTACTATACTCAGCAAAGCTTTTAACCACCATTGATGGAAAAAACAGAATATTCCGTGACAAAACAAGATTTAAACAATATGTATTTACAAACCCAGCTCTACAGAAAGTACTAGAATGAAAACTCCAACCCAAGGAAGCTAACTGCACCCACAAAAACACAGGCAACAGTTAACCTCCCACAAGCAAAACTCAAAGAAACACACAAACACTACAAATGAAAAATAGCAGGAATTAACAACCACTGGTCATTGATATCTCTTAATATCAGTGATCTCAATTCACCCATAAAAAACACTGACTAAGAGAATGGATACGAAAACAGGATCCAGCCTTCTGCTGCATATAAGAAACACAACTCAACCTCAAAGTCAGACATTACTTCAGAGTAAAGGGTTGGGGAAAAGTTTTACAATCAAATGGACTTAAAAAACAAGCATGTGTAGCTATGCTAATATTTAACAAAAAAGATTAATTTAGTTTTCAAACTAAAATTAATCAGAAAAGATGGAGAAGGACACTTTATATTCATAACAGGAATAATTCATCAAGATGAAGTGTCAATCCTGAACAACTATGCCCCTAATACAAGAGCACCCACATATGTAAAAGAAACATTACTAAAGCTTAAATGGCAATCAAACCCCACAAGCTAATAGTAGGAGACTTCAACACTCTACCCTCACCAATGGACAGGTCAATCAGACAGAAATGTAACAGAGAAATAAGAGAACTAACAGATGTTATGAATCAAGCAGACTTAGCAGACACATATAGAACATTTCACCAAACACAAAAGAATATTCCTTCTTCTCAGCACCTCATGGAGTCTTCTCTAGAACTGGTCATATACTTGGTAACAAAACAAGCCTCCACAGATACAAATTAAAAAAAAATGGAGTAACCCCCTGTATCTTATCAGATCGCCATGATTTAAAGTTAGAATTTAACAACAACACTACTCTCAGAAAGCCTACAAACTAATAGAAATTGAACTGTCAACTACTGAGCCATCCCTGGGTCAAAAAAAAAAATAAAGAAAGAAATTAAAGTCTTCCTAGAATTCAACAAAAATGAAGGCAGAATGTACCCAAACCTTTTGGACACTGTTAAAGCAGTACTAAAAGGAAAAGTTCATTGCACTAAGGGCCCACATAAAGAAAGTGGAGAAACTCTCTCCTCTGCTGCCCAAGTACCTAGCTGGGGACATTCCCATGGACACCTGGGATCCCCTCTAGAGCCAAGTCTCTTGCCAACACTAAAATGGCTCCCTTAATGTAGATATCTTCTTCCCTGCTACAATATCCACCCTTCCTCTGTCTCCACCCTCCCACTCCCCCAAGCTCTCCCCAGTCCTTCCCTTCTCCCTTCTCCTTCCCCCTCTCCCCTTCCCCCTACTTCACTCCTACCCCTACCCCCACCCCCATGCTCCCAACTTTTGCCAGGCGATCTTGTTTGCTTCCAATTTCCAGGAGGATCTATATATGTTTTTCTTTGGGTTAACCTTGCCATTCGTCTCTAGGCTTGTGAACTATAGGCTTAATGTCCTTTGTTTATGGCTAGAGTCCACTAATGAGTGAGTACATACCATATTCATCTTTTTGGGTCTGGGTAATCTCACTAAGGATAGTGTTTTCTATTTCCATCCATTTGTGCGGCAGAGGAGTGGGTGCCTGAACTGGCCTTGTCCCATAGTCCCAGTGATGAATATCTTGAATATCACCATAGAAATTTCATCCAATGGATGAAGATAGAGACAGAGACTCACATCCACATCAGAGCTATGGACTGAGCTCCCAAGGTCCAGTAGAAGAGCAGAAGGAGGGAGAAGATGAGCAAGGAAGTCAGGACCACCCACTGAGAAAGCGTGCCTGATCTAATGGGAGCTCACCAAATCCAGCTGGACCGGGTCTGAACGAGCATGAAATCAAACCGGACTCTCTGAATGTGGCTGCCAATGGGGGCAGACTGAGAAGCCATCGATAATGGCACTGGGACCTGTCTCTTCTGAATGTATTGGCTTTTTGGGACCCTAGTCTATTTGGATGCACACCTTCCTAGGCCGGGATGGATGGGGGAGGGCCTTGGACTTCCCACAGTGCTGGGTACCCTGCCATCTCTTAAGGATAGAGGGGGAGAGAGGAGGGCTAGTGGGGGAGCGGGAGGGGAATGGGAGAAGGGGGGAAGTGTAAATTTTTGAATGGAAAAATAAAAAAAAAGTGGAGAAAGCTCACATCAGTCACTTAACAACACACCTGAAAGCTCTAGAACAAAAAGAAGCAGACCCACTGAGGAGGAGTTTAAGACAGGATATAATCAAATTGAGGGCTGAAATCAACAAAATTGAAACAAAGAAAACAATACACAAAATCAATGAGACAAAGAGCTGCTTCTTTGAGAAAATCAACAGGATAGACAAACTCTTATCCAAACTAATCAAAAGGCATTGAGAGAATATCCAAATTAAAAATCAGCAATCAAAAGGGGCACATAACAACAGACACTGAGGAAATTCACAGAATCATTAGGTCATACTACAAAAGCCTATACTCCACAAAATTAAAAGGAATTGACAGTTTTCTAGATAGGTATCATATACCAAAATTCAATCAAGAACAAGTGAACAAATTATATAGACCTATAAACTGCAAGGAAATAGAAGATGTCATCAAAAACCTCCCAAACAGAAAAGCCCATAGCTGGAAGGTTTTATTGCAGAATTCTACCAGAACTTCCAAGAAGAGCTAATACCTATACTCCTCAAAGTGTTCCACATAATAGAAACAGAAGGAACACTGCCAAAATCTTTTAATGAGGCTGCAATTACCCTGATACCAAAACCACACAAAGACTCAACCAAGAAAGAGAATTACAGACCAATCTCACTCATAAGCATGGATGCAAAAATATTCAGTAAAATACTGGCATAACAAATCCAAGAACATATCAAAACATTATCTACCATGATCAAGTCAGCTTAATTCCTGAGTGCAGGGTTAGTTCAACATATGAAAATCTATCAATGTGATTCGTTATATGAAGAATTTGAAACCAAAAAACATGTGAACATCTCATTAGATGTTGAAAAAGTATTCGACAAAATCCAACACCCTTTATGATAAATATCTTGAGGAGATCAGGATACAATGAACATATCTAACCATAATAAAATTAATATAGAGGAAGCCGACAGCCAACATCAAATTAAATGGAGAGAAACTCAAAGCGATACCACTAAAATCAAGAACAAGACAAGGTTGTTCAATCTCTTTATATCTCTTCAAAATAGTTCTTGAAATTCTGGCTATAACAAAAAGACAACAAAAGGATATCAGGGGGATTCAAATTGCAAAAGAAGTAAAACTTTTGTTATTTTCAGATGATAATGACAGTATATATGTGACCCCAAAAACTACCAGGAAACTCCTACAGCTGATAAATACCTTCAGTATTGTGGCAGGATACAAGATCAACTCAAAAAAATCAATAGCCTTCTTTTACACAATGATAAATGGGTTGAGACAGAAATCAGAAAAAATATCACATTTAACAATAGTCACAAATAATATAAAATATCTTGGGGTAACACTAACTAAAGAAGTAAAAGACCTATTTGACAAGATATTTAAGTATTTGAAGAAAGCAACTGAAGAAGATACCAGAAATGGAAAGATCTCCCATGTTCTTGGATGGGTAGGATCAACATAGAAAAATGGCAATTCTATCAAAAGCAATCTATAGCTTCAATGCAATCACCATCAAAATCCCAACACAATTCTTCACAGACCTTGAAAGAAGAATAAACTTAACATGGGAAAACAAAAAACCAAGGCTGTCCAAAAAATCCTGTACCATTAAGGAACAAAAGAGTTGACCAATGGAATCAAATCGAAGACCCGGATATTAATCCACACACTTATGAACACCTGATTTTTGACAAAGAAGCTAAAATTATACAGTGGGAGAAAAGAAGCATCTTCAACAAATGTTGCTGGCATAACAACATGTAGAAGAATAAAAATAGATCCATATCTATCCCCATGCAAAAAAACTCAAGTCCAAATGGATTAAAGACCTTAATATAAATCCAACCACACTGAATCTGATAGAAGAGAAAGTGGGAAGTATTCTTCAATGAATGGGCACAGGAGACCACTTTCTAAAAATAACCCCAGTAGCACAGACACTGAGAGCAACAATAAAAAAAAAAATGGGACCTCCTGAAACTGAGAAGCTTCTGTAAAGCAAAGGGCACAGTCAATAAGACAAAAAGCTAGCCTACTGAATGGGAAAATATCTTCATCAACCCCACATCAGACAAAGGACCGACCCCCGAAATGTATAAAGGAACTCAAAAAATTAGATATCAAAATTCTAAATAACCTAATTCAAAAATGGAATACAGAACTAAACAGAGTATTCTCAACAGAAAAGTTCAAATTCCCAAAAGATACTTAAGGAAATGTTCAACTTCCTTAGCCATCAGTAAAATGCAAATCAAAACAACTCTGAACTGCCATCTTACACCTGTCAGAATGGCTAACATTAAAAACACCAATGATAGCTTATGCTGGAGAGGATTTGGATTAAGCAGAAGACTCATCCATTGCTGGTGAGAGTGCAAACTTGTACAACCAACTTGAAAATCAGTATTATGGTTTCTCAGAATATTGTGAATCAACCTACTTCATGATCCAGCAATACCACTCTTTGGAATACACTGAAAAGATGCTCAATTATACTACAAAGACATGTGTTCAACTATGTTCATAGCAGCATTATTTGTAATAGCAGAACCTGGAAACAACCTAGATGCTCTTCAACCAAAGAATGGATAAGGAAAATGTGGCACATTTACACATTAGAGTACTACTCATCAGTAAAAAATAATGACATCTTGAAATTTTCATGCAAATGGATGGAATTAAAAAGCACCATCCTGAGTGAGGTAACCCAGAAACAAAAAGATGAATACGATATGTACTCACTCATAAGTGGATACTAACCATACATGAAGGATATTGAGATATTGAGCTTCTAGGGAAGCTAAGTAACAAGGTAAACCCTAAGAAAAACATATATAGGTCTACCTGGAAATTCAAAAGAGACAAGATTACCAGATAAAATTAGGAGTGTAGGGGTGGAGGGAAAAGGGAGGGTGAAAGGGAAAGAAGAGGGGAAAGTGGGTGGGGAGAGGAGAACTTGAAGGTACGGATTAGTTGAGATGGAGGAAGGGCAGAGATGAGAGCAAGAAAAGAGATAACTTGATTAAGGGAGCCATTGTGGGGTTAGCTAGAAACCTGGCACTAGAGAAATTCCCAGATATCTACAAGGATGTCATCCAGCAACTGATGGAGACAGGGGCAGAGACCCGCATAAGAGCATTAGACTGAGATCCCAAAGTCCAGTTGAAGAGTGAGAGAAATGAGAATATGAGCAAAGAGGTCAAGACCATGATGGGTACACCCTCAGAATTAGTCTACCTAAGCTAATCAGAGCTCACCAACATCAGCCGGACTGGGAAGGAACAAGCATAAGACCAAACTAGAGCCTCTGAATGTGGGTGACATTTGCATGGCTGGGGCAGACTGTGAGACTACTGGCAATTGCACCAATATTTATCCCTACTTCTTGTACTGGCTTTCTGGGAACCTATTCTCTTTGGAGGGATACTTTGCTCAGCCTAGATATACTAGGGAGGGCCTTAAACATTCCCCATAGCAATGGGTCTTGCCATATCAGAAGAGTGGATGGGGGTGGAGTGGGCGGTATCTAGAGGGAATGGGAGGAGGGAAGGGAGTGGGAACTTGGATTGGTATGTATAGTGAACAAAGATAGTTTGTTTTCTTTTTTTAAAAAAATAAATAAATAAATAAAACATTTGTAATTTTAGCTAGTGTATTGTAACTGATTTCAAGGTGTCAGTGATTGTAATTCAGAGATCTAAAGTCTGAGTAATTGGAATTTAATGGATGTTAGCTGCCACAGCTAGGAAGACATTAACTACTTAGGATACTTCAGCATTTATTGGGTTGCCAGGACAGATAGAGCCAGGATCCAAATGAGAAAATGGGCACATAATTATTCTAGGCGTCGTCTATAGCAGGGTACTTATATTTCATTTGATATTAACATGGCTTTCTGGGTTTTAATACCTTTCTTACAAAAATGATATTATAGGATTGGTTTGACTAGAATTTTCATGTTTGGAAAGGAAGGACAAATTATACCAGCCTTTCCATCACCATCATGAAAAGTCATTTTTCTAATGAATTATAATTTGTTTTGTTAATCAGAAAATAACAAATGGCTTTTCAATAGCTGAGTCGCATTGCTGAACGATATGTTAGACATTTTAGTCACTGTTTCAATTGAGTTTGTAATAAAAATTTACTCCTTCTATTCGATTAATAATGTGTCGTATTTTTCTAATACCTAAATCATATGCATTTTCCCTAATTTTGATAATATTTATAAATTTCAGATTATTTCCACTAAATAGATACCTTGAGTCTTATATAAAATGCTTAATGTTCTTTAAATTTGTGGTTTATAACATTGAAAGTTTAATCAAAGTCCAAAGAAAGTCTGTAAAACAGGGAAAAACGGCTGGTGGTGATGGATTAACTAACAATCAAATTGTTACATGAACTGGAGGGCTCCAGTTTCTTCCTCACTAACAGCTGAGAATTTGAACGAAGCAGTGGGTGTAAGGCTTGCTTGCTGTGATCATCACACTGGGGGCAGAGAGCTGCTGCAAGTTCTACTGTGCCTGCTGACTGCACAGCCTACCTAACTCAGAACGCTCCAAGTGAAGTGAGAAACCTGCCTTTTCAATGAGGTCAGCTGTGACAGATGGAACCTTCACATACATATGCACACATATGTGCACACACACACATACATGCACACTGACACACACACCAAAAGAAAAAAAAAACACAGGAAAACTAAAGACTTGTATTTGATACCTTTAGCAAATTGAAAGCAAAATAGCAGCAGTAATAGGCCCAGTAGAAAGAGGATATATAGGATAACAGCTATCTAAGCATATTTAGAATAAGTATTTTCATTCAGGAGCATCAGTGAGTTATTTGTAGTATAAAAACAAATTCTATAAGTTATGAATATCTAGAATAGTAAGCCTCAAATGTTTAAAACATGTATTCTATTTATTTTATGTACACAGTGAATAGATGTATTGGAATATCACACTATATGCCATAATAATTTATAATTAGTATGTGTTAAATTAAAACAAAGACAAAAGATTATATGGATCTAAATTGCACTGAATTTGATTGTACTCATAATATTTTGGTAAAATTTTATTGTCAGTTTGACACACCCTAGAAGATATAATGTCAGTTGAATAGTTGCCTCTATAAGGTTGTCATGCAATAATGTTGTCGACTATTTAAGGAGGTAGGGACCAAACAAAAATTAAATACAGCCTACTACTTATACATCAGCACAAGCAGAAAAGTTATTTCAGAGAAGTTTAGGTACTTAGATTGTACAATAACATCTAACTGTGGGCAAGTATTCAACACTGACAATATAGCATATCATTTTATAAAAAATATAATTGTGACTACATTGAGAAAATGAGCCAAGAAAAAATTTGCATACTTAAGTGAGTCAGAAGAATCATTAAAAAACAAATATTCAACTTTCTTTTCCTTAAATAAAGTAATATGGCTAATTAAAAATGGGTAAAATAAGAATATGTGCCAGAAACAGAAAAACAAGCAAGAATAAATATTCAAGCAAGCTGACAGAAATATTACTAAGTTCTAAGAATGAGGCCCAGCCCAATACATATTTTCTGTTTTGTGTGAGTGTATGTGTGTGTGTTTATGTATTGTGAGTACAGCTGAATGTTTGCCATAAGCAGATACAATATAGAAAAATACTTCAGGAGTTAGCCATCATGTTAACCCTTGAAAGAGTATACTGTTTACTCTTGGTACACAAGGTTAGCTATCCTGAGAATTTCGCCTCTCCCCTGCTTCTCATGTCCCTGTGAGGTTGTGATGGGATTGCAGGTACCAGTATGATTATGTTCAGCTCTTAAATTTTATGTAGGTTCTAAGGATCTGAACTTAGGTCATCAGACTTGCATGAAAAGTATTCTTTAACAATTGAGGCAGCTTCTTTACCCCTCAGTTCACAGTTCTAAAACAAGATATGCAACTGAACAACAAAGCATAAAGATAAGGATAAATATTATAAACTATTAGCTGAATACAAACAAAAAGAGAAAATCATTGTGAAATGTGCTAAGGAATGTAAATTAGTAGTGTCATTTAAAACATTGCATAAGTGTCCCCAAAAGTCAAGAATAAAACTATAAGATGAGAAGGTACTTCTATTTATTAGTGCAGATTAAAAGAATAAAATCAGTATGTTGAAAATACATCTTCATCATTTTTTTACGTATGGAATCATACCAAATTGTCAACGAATAGAAATCAACTTCAGTTATATCACTTTACGAACAAGGAAATACAAGTTTTGCTTTTCTATATGCATATATTATTTTTCCAGTAACTCTATATTGTTTTTCTTTTCTCTGAAAAAATCATAAAATATGGGATTTGGCACCCGTATTAAAAACAATGGATAGAAGCATGGATTTATTGTTGTTCACATGATTTCTTTTATTGTTTAGGTGCCTCTTTTGGCAGCAGCATGTTTTTATTACTATGATCCAGTAATAAAATTCAAAAGCAGGTATTGTGGGACCTCCAGTATTCTCATTTTGCCCAGGATTATTTTGGCAGTCACTACAGAAGTCAGTATGGAAGGCTACAGGAAACAAAAGTTAAAAACACAATGTACATTAACAGCTATTCTACAATGTACCCTGACAGGAACACAGAAATACAAGGCTGCCTGTAAGTGTTTTTTATGGCATTATTCGTTATAGATAATACTTGAAATCAAGGCTAGATGTCTACTAGAAATGTTTGATGTAAACATATGGAGATTAATTTAACCTTAAAGAAGAAAAAGATATGTTGTTTAAGGAAAAAAATAATGAAATTGCAGCTCACTTTAACCAAATGTACATCAGTAATTAGTGAAAAGAATCTTGTTTGCTGTTTTCTTATTTCTTATTCCCAGTCCCTGACTCCACCTCCTCTCTGCTTCCCCCATTCACTCCTCCTACTTTTCCATTCAGCAAAATGCAGGCCTCCCGTGGGTATCCACAAAACACACCACACCAAGCTGTCATAAGACTAAGCACATGCCCTTGTTTTGAGGCTTGGCAAGGAAGCCCAGTATAAGGAATAGGTTCCCAAGAGCCAGCCAAAGCATTAGGACAAAAGCCAGTTAAAGATTCAGCGACAGCATCTGTTCCCAAGGTTAGGAGTTCAACAAAAAGACCAAGCTACACGACTGTCACATGAATGCACAGGGTCAAGTTCAGTCCCATGCAAGCTCCCTGTTTGTCGGTTTAGTCTCTGCAAGCTCCTATGTTCCCATATTAGTTGATGCTGCGATGTCCTTGTGATTTTTTTCCTGTGATGTCCTTGACCCCTCTGACTTCTACAATCCTTTCTCTTTTTCTTCTGCAAGATTACCTGAGCTAGTCCTGATGTTTCTACCAATTGCTGGATGAGGCTTCTCTGATGGGTTTTGGGCTAGGCACCATTCTATGAGTATAGCAGAATATCCTTAGGCATCATTACATTGACATTTTTTTTCTCCAACTGTGTTTGGTTCTATGACTCCAGGCCATCCAGCCTCTGGATTCTGGTGCTCCAGGCAGTGTGCGAGGTGGGCTAACCCTCATAGTATTCGTGTCAGGCTGGACCAATCATTGGTCGACCACTGCCACAATCTCTGTGTCATCCTTACCCAAGCACACACCATAGGAAGGAGAGACTGTAGGCTGAAGTTTATGTGGGTGCCTTGGTGCCCCAGGGCCCTCACTGCAAGACTTGCCTGACCATAGAAAATGACCAGTTCAGGCTACATATCCGTAATTTCTAAGAGTCTTAGCTGGGGCCATCCTTGTACATTCCTGGTAGGTTCCCTTGCACGAGGTTTCTACCTGAACCCAAAATGCAAACCCTTTTCCAGTTGACTCTTTCAGTACTCTCGAAGGCACTTCCACCTAATTCCTAATGTTCCATCCCTACCCAAAAGTTTACTCACAAAATGTCTTATTTCACCTTCCCTGGGAGATCCCAGGGAAGGTGAAATAAGATCCCTTGGGACGTCCTTGTTACCTGCTCTCTCTGGATCTGTGGATTGTAGCATTGCTATACTTTTCTTTACATATATTATTCACTCATATGTGTGTACATACCATGTCTGTCTTTCTGGGTCTGAGTCACCTCACTAGGAATTGTGTTTTTTAGTTCGTTCCATAATCCCTCAAATTTCATTATGTCATTTTTTTAACAGCTGAGTGCTATTCCATTGTGTAAATGGACCACATTTTCTTTATCTGTTTTAACTCTCCTTTTTCCACCTAACACCAAGTTGACCTAAGACAATCTAAGCCAGAAGAATACTAGTCACCCACTGCTCATTTTAGGCACGTTTGAGAGAGCTTGACACCAAAAGGATGGAATTACTTTTTAGTGATTCTTTGCAATATCTAAGCAATCAGAGCCAAAACTGGCACCTGAATAAGACTGTGTTTCAGAATAACCCTGAATATAATGTATGCAGGAATAGGACCACTTACCACATGGTAGCTCCCAGCAGTAAAACGGCTTCTATATTGAAATAGACCCTAGGTGAAATAATAACAACAACAAAAAATCAGACAAGGAATTTCTCATATCTTGCAGTTCAACCCAAGTTTCTTCTCCCACACATATTATTTTCTATTTTATACCTTGAATCAGGAAACATTTTATGAAAGGAACTATATTTTTAAGTAAAAAAATAGAGAGAACAAAGATAGTGTATTTAAAGCTGCAAGTCAGAAATGCAAAATCACATATAAAGGTAGGTTTATTAGTGAAACATCTGTCTATTTTTGCAGAAACTTTAAAAGTGAGAAGGACTTACAATGATATATTTCAAGATCTCAAAGACCAGAGTTGCTAATGTAGACTACTATCCACTGCCAAACATCTGACATTATTGATAGAGTAAGAAAAACAGGTCATAGTTAAATTAGATTAAGGTCATATATGATCATATATGATCATAAAGACAATTTCAAAGAGGGAACTGGAAAGGAAAAGATTATTAGTTAAGTACATGAGGGTTATAAAAAATTCAAAAAATGCAAAGCAAAAATGATCAGAATTAATATAAATCATGCGCCAATAATGTTGTATATTAATGTTAGAAATTTCGGAAACAGAAGACATAGACTAGCAGAATTTATTGGAAAACAGGATTCTTTTATTTACTGTTGCCAAGAATTTTACCTTATAATCAAACATAGACAAAAAGCATTCCATTTTTTCTTGTGATTAAAAAATCAAGGAATAAGTTTAATTTATTTCTCATCTTAAATAAAATAGCTTGGGGCCAACCAGTGTCTTTATGATGCAATCAAAATTTATCAACAAAACTTCGTTTGTAAACTTTCAGCTCTTCTCCACTCTGCACATAGTTGTCTTTAACATCCTCTTTCAGTTTCGTAGCCCTCATCTCACCTGTGGTTTTATACTTAATATTAATTTTTCATTAAAGTATATTTTACATCCTAATTTACACATCAAACATAAAATGTTTCTGTGCATTTATTTATACAAAGTTACTCTCACTGTTTAATCTAACATTATCTATTGTTTTAATTACTCTTTTACAGAGAACCCATTAAATACTTAATTTCCAACTGAATATTAAATTTTACATTTAATGACTTTCTCACTCTACTGGACTGGAAAACCCAGAAAGATGAAATTATGACCGATTCCACATTTTGATGTTTTATAAGTTATATAATTCATAAAAGATCATAAAGTGCACATTAAAGGAATTAAATAAGTTTATGCTAAATAATAATATAAATGTTGTCAATATTAAAACATAAAAAAGAATTTTCTATTCTTATACATTCATGTGAATAATACATTTTAGGGCCTTTTGAAAAGTTTTTATCTCACGGTCTAAAATTTCCTATTCTTTCTTTTCTTTTCCCAAGGACTGCTCCACTGTACCTGGAAATGTCCTTTATGTTCTGTAGCATGCAGAGAAATGGCCCTTGAAAGAGCATTAAAGTCCTAATTCTGAAAATGTGTGAAGGTTTACCATAAGACATATGTCTTAAGGGTAGATATTTGGGAACAAGTTAGCTTTCCAACATGTGTCAGGCTAAATGTCCTTCTATTAATTATCACTTATTTGTGATTTCCTCTTTCAGCTTTTTATACTCTTTTATTAGAAGCAGAAATTTAGTGGAATCATAATATAAAGCTACTTTTGTTGTAAGTGGCTTTCTTATTTTTTATATCAGAAAACACATGTGGACCTTGAGAGATTTAGTGACATCATGAGCACACAGTGCTTCATCTTCCTTGGTATTGTGTACTGGGCTATAAACCGTCAGGAAACACAGTAGTGAATTTTTGTAGTTTTACAATTAGAATACAAACATTTATGTAAGATATTTTATCATAAAGTAACCATAAAACAATCATTCAATGTTAATAATTCATAGGTATAGAACTAATGACATTTTGCATATTCATAAAATACTTTCTCCTTAGAATAATGTTCATTTAGTAGAAGAATGATGCTACAATTTATTAACAATGAAAGTAAATAAGTGGTTTGTAGAGGACTGCATGACTTGTTGCTTACATTCATTAAGTGCAATAGACCAGGGTCAGAGTTTCAAATAGCACATGGTTTTCAGGTGTAAATTCGTTTGTAAGATTTACATAATTGTCTATGTGTTGGAGTGGGCATACATAGGAACAAAAAATCAAGAAAGGGGTCTATCAAAGAAAAGAAAGAAGAGACCTGGAGGGAGTGTAGTTGGGAGTGTAGTAAAATTTTGATTTGACATTTTGGCTGAAAGAATAAATGGTGAGAAATCTAGTGTCTCCTCATCTACAGAAAGACCTTTCTCTTGGTGTTCTCACATGTACACGCTGTCTCTTCTCATAAGATCAGACATTCCATTAGAAAGATTCTATTCTCTTAGAATAATTACTCACCCCAAAAGCACAATCTCCAACCACCATTTCACTGGAAATTCTACCTTTTTGTCTAGTTTTAGAACAGTTACAAATTTATGGTAAAACGTGACTGTGGTGGTTTTAGCAGCAGCAGATGGCAATTGACTTTAGAGTGTGAGCCCACTAAGAGGAAAATCCCTGAGAGGTGAATCTTGGATAGGTAAGGCACTGAGACCCCACACTCCACAATGTTTTTTTTTTTTTTCTGCTGTGACTTTATATGTTCACCACTGCCAATTTTCTCTGGTTTCTGGCATGGTGTAAATGGATGTCGGGAGATCCCCACTTCTTGTAATGTGGCGTGTTTATCATGGAAATATCCCATTCTACTTGGTGTTTTTACCTGTGGATTGTTATGAAGATGATTTCTTCCTAAGCTGTACTGTATAACTGATAATAATAATGCTAGTTTAAATAGAGTATTGATGATAAAAATAAAACAAAAAAGTGTCACACTGCTAGAACACATGAATTTCTATTGAGGAGCTTGGGTTAATGATTAAGAAAATCAGTTGACTTCTCCTTCCCCCTCTCCCCTTCCCCTGCTCCCCTACCTCCCACCTCTATCCCCGCCCCCTGGCTTCCAACTTTTGCTTGATGATCTTGTTTGCTTCCAACTTCCAGGAGGTTCTGTGTATGCTTTCTTTGGGTTCACCTAGTTATTCGGCTTCTCTGTGAAGGAGAAGGGAGAAGGACTGGGGAGAGCTTGGGGGAGTGGGAGGGTGAAGATGGAAGAAAGGTGGACATTGGAGAAGGGAATAAGATATCTACATTAAGAGAATCATTTTAGGGTTGGCAAGATACTTGGCCCTGGGGATCCCAGGTGTCCACGGGCATGTCCCCAGCTAGGTATTCAGGCAGCAGAG
>PVIU01019830.1:0-15287 GCA_004026605.1 Ondatra zibethicus
TAGACAGCATTTGCCTTTGTAGGTAAGACATCCTTGCTCTGAAACTTTTCACTGGGTGCCTAAAGCTTATTTGTATACATGTACCTGAGGTGGAGACCAGAAGCACAAAGAGTCATGACCTGTCCTTTTGATCTTGTTTCCACACAATGGAACCAAAACAATGGTGGTTGCTTATGGTTTCTAGTGCTGTGATAAAACACCATGACCAAAAGCAACTTAAGGAGAAAAGGCCTTATTTCATCTTATACTTCCTGGCATTTTCTCTTCCCAAATCCCTCTCCCCCGAATGATTCTCGCTGTGTGCTGTTTACATAAAAACTAACCAGGAAAGTGATCATGTATTTACAGCCGTTTCTGAAGCACCCCACATAAGGACTCATGGCAAAATGTTCCTCCCTGACACCTTAGTTTCTTCTCCAGTTGCTATGAGAAAATACCCTGACAAAAACAACTTAAAGGAGAAAGGTTTTTTTTTTTTTTTTCTGACATGTAGTTCCAACGTTCAACCACCACAGTGAGGAAGTCAAGGTAGACTGATCACATGACATCCACAGTCGGAAAACAGAGTAATGAATACTTGCTGCTCAGCTCACTTTCTGTCATGTTCTGTCCTGGACATCTTACTCAGGATATGGTTCGGCTCACAGCTAAGATAGTCTTTCCATGTCAGCTAATACAATCGAGCTATGTCTCCACAGATATTGCGGCGACACACATCTCAGGTGACTGTACATCTCATCAAGTTGACCGCTGAGATTAACCATCACCCCCACCCCTCAGAGGACTGGAATGAATTTTCATCTTCCGTTCAAGTTATGTTCTGATTTTCTGGCTTAGGTGTAGGGATGCTGCTACAGTTCAGAGGTAGTCTTTTGAAGGACAACAAGGAATTGTGCCCTTGTTGTGGTGAACCCAAGCTAATTTGCATGCCTAATTTGACCTTTACTGCCATCTGCTGGAGCCTCTGAGAGGAACTTTGTGCATCCTGCAGAGTTCTTCCGTGTTCTCTTTTGCCCTCTGCCATCCTTCCATATCCCATATGTCTTAACTACAACCTCCTTGCCAAGCTCCCAAGTCTCTCAGGTTAGCCACTCAGTTTGGTATGTTCTACACACACACACACACACACACACACACACACACACACACACACACACACACACACACCCCTTCTCTCTCTTTTATTAAGAAATTGAGATAATATAATTATAACATCTCTCCCTTCCCTCCCTCCAAACTTTCCTTCATACTCCTTCCTCTCTTTCAAATTCATGACCCCTTTCTCTCATTAATGCAAGATCAGAAATACTTGTCATCCATGGCTAGCATGCTTTACATGAGACCTTGTCTAAACAAGAGTGCATTCAATACATAATATTTTTAGTGATGGTTCGTGGTCCCACGTTAAAGATGGGTTTTAATTAAGTGGGTTTAATTAATTTTAATGTCTCTATTGCCTGGCATGTAAATAATTTCTAATTTTAGCAAGAACATCTAAAGAACTTTTAAAGAACACTTAATTTGCTAAATGACTATCTTAGCAAAACTTGAAAATGATGCCTCTTTCATAAGCTTTGATACTGTTCCAGTTTAAGAAATCACTGACAGAGCCTAAGAGCCCCATGATGAGCGTGGGTTTCTGGACTTGGTGATGTGGTTTCAACTGCAGTCAGCTTCAGTTTGGAGAGATAGGTTGAGTGGGTTATAACTGTACATACGATTTTGTTAATTTGTGTAGGAGATAGCCAAGGTGAAAAGAAAATGGGCAATGGTTTTGAGTACTTAAATTGTTCACTCATACCATGTATACCCAGGCTCCTTGTGGCTCCTAAGAATGGAGTTATTTAAGTCTATGAATATCACTGGGGCAGTTGGGAATTGATAATAATATTTTCCCCTGACACTAGGGCATCTCCAGATGTTGGGGTATTGCTTGGGTTGTCAAGAGGAGAAGGGCGGGATGCTCCTGGCATCTTGGAGTCCGGTCTGTTGCTATAAGAAACAATGGTCCTTACTGTGTAGTAAGAGTACTGGAGAATCCAAGTACTGAAAGTGAGATGGATTTATATATTTATATTTGTTTCTGCAGAAGTTGTTTCTGGAGTTGGCTTGGACAAAAGCAAAACAAACAAACAAACAAACATAAAAACCAAAAATCCAGCACCAAAAAGAAGTCTGTCACACTCATTTGGCACAATGAGTAGTTTTGATATTTCTAATGGCATTTCCCTGTCCCCCTTGTTTCTCATTGACTGAGTTCTTTAGGAAAGTGCTATTTTTCCTTGTGTCTGCAACTTCAATCCTAGGAGGAGCTGAGAGCATCTAGACAAGCAGGGCCAGCTGCCACACAGGGAAGACAAGAGCTTAGTGCCCCTCCTTCTCTAATTTTTATGAGCTCTAAGTGCGCCTTATACTGAAAATGGGCCACAATGATTTGTTTCTTACACCAAGGACCTCATGACACACAGGATAGCTCCTACTACAAAGGATACTGCCCTATATGCTTGCACATCCGTGTTTGCTGATGATCTAGTCGCAATAGCCAGGGAGTGGAAACAGCCTAGATGCCCATCATCAGAAGAATGGAAAATGAAAATGGGGTCCACATACACAGTAGACTTTTCCCTCAGCTCTGCGGGAGGGGAGTGGATGGGATTAGAAAGCACTGAGGTGAGTGAGGTGACCCAGTCTCAGAGAAGCAAGCATCACATATTTTGTTTCACATGTGGATCCTAACTTTGAATGCTTCTGTTTATCGACATAAGGAGTTGTGAAAGTGGATATCGAATATGAAATGAGGTGGGAGACCACAAAAGGAGAATAAGAGATGTTGAAAAAAAAAAGGAGAGGAGGGCAGCAGGTCACATGAAACATGGAAGTAGAAAGGATTCTACTGTGGGTGGAAGACTGAAGGAAAGGGGACGAAGTTGTAGAGAGAAACAACAAAAGAAATTTTGATTGAGCAAAAGAATGTCACAATGAAACCCAATTCTTTCTAAACTAATTAGGACAAAAATGGATCACAGTGATTTATTTACTTATTTATTGGTTACCAAATGTCAATGTTCTTCAGGCTGAGAAACCCTCAGCCTTCCCATAAAAAAGATGACTGGTGGTTTAATCAAGACAGAGTAGAATTCCTTTAATTAATTTATTTTATATTTTAAAAGATAGATTTTGATTTTTGCTTGTATGTGTGTGAGTGCATGCCTTGTGTGTCAGTACTCTTAGAATCCATAAGTTCCTCTGGATCTAGAATTACAGGGGGTTATGAGTTACCTGATGTGGGTGCTGGGAATCAAACTCAGGTCCCCTGTAAGCAGCAAGTGCTCTTAATTGGTAAGCCCCCCTCCCACCCTTAATTTTACTTTTTGAAGGTAACCACTATGTCTTTCTTTTTGTATGAGTGTGCGTGCATGCATGTGTTTGTGTATGCATGTGTACACTTGAGCATGGAAGGTGGAGGGTAATGCCAGGTATTCTCTTCAATTACACTCTACATTTTTGCTGGCATGGCGGAGGGGCAGAACCTTTCAATGAACCTGGAACTCGCTGAATCAGTGGGGTCGGTGGGCCAGCAAATCCAGGGGATCCTCCTCTTTTCACCTCACCAGTGCTAGGATTATAAGTATATGTCACCATACCCAGATTTTTATGTTGGTTCTATGATAGAACTCAGTCCCCCATTTGCATGACGAGCGCTTTGCTGAGCCATCTTTCCAGTTCAACATCTTACTTTCTAATCGTGTACATGTAACTAATTTAGAGAGCTACTTTTCATAAACCCTTTCTTTGTAGGGACCTAGGTGGCACACGTAGGTTATTGTAGAGCCTGCACATACGGTATAGAGGGCACGTACAGAAGGAACACCTCTGCACACTGGCTCACAGATATTGCCATAAACTGCACTTGCCCTCTACCCACGTGCCATCTTGCCTTTCTTTCCTTTCCTTTGTGCTGTTCCCTTTGCTATGATACAGTTTCAACTTTCACACATCTTGTTTTATGACGATGGGGTTCTAATCCAAGTCCTGAGCGATGCTAGACCCTGAGCTGTCTCCAACTTTCACAAATCAGATATTATTAAACTTCACATATTTTTTCAAGCTCTATATCAAGTCCCTGAATTTCTTCCCTTCTTCCTTACTCTTCCCCTCCCCGTCTCTTCCCTCTCCTCCTATCCTTTATTTCCTATTACATGTATTCATTGTAAATGGTGCTGTGTTAAATAATATTTCAACAAGTATGTGTTGTATATTGAGTATATTTCCACTGCTCCTCTCTCTGTCTCTGTCGCTCTGTCTCTCTCTCCCTGTTTTTCCAAGATAGGACTTCATGTAGGCCTATATATATTATATATTGAGGATTACCTGGTATTCTGGTCTTCTAGCCTCTATCACCTCTTTGCTGGCATTACAGGCATGCACTGCCACTCCCACTTCTAAATTGATTTTAAATTTATTTATTTGTTTACATGTGTGCACATGAGCATGGAGGGTGGAGGTTTCTGTCAGGTATCTTCCTCAATTACTCTTTGGTTTATTTTTAGGACAGAGTCTCTCTTTGGTTTAATTTTTAAGACGGAGTCTCTCACTGAACCTGGAGCATGTGTGTATGGGTGCATGTGCATGCCACAAGTTGTAGACACTGTATGGCTTCCTCGATTGCTCCCACCTTTAACTTTGCAGTAGGGATTCCTAGTTGAACCTAGAGCTTACTAATTTGGCTACTGTAGTTAGCCAGTTTGCTCAGGGTGGCGGTAGTGGTCTCCTCTCTCTGTCTCTCATGCTCTGGGATTGCAGATGGTTTCCCATGCCCACTTGACATTTATGTGGGTGCTTTGGATTCAGACTGCAGTCTTTATGTTTGTACAGTAAACACTTTACTTGCTGAGCTACCTCGTCAACCATTAAATGGTGGTTTTGATCCTGCATGTATATGTGTTGGCCATGGCATGGCTGCATCTATTCTGAATACTTGATCTGTTTACTAGCACTGTTCCAGAAGATTCAGTTGGAGTCCTGTTCTGGTGTGTTTTTCTATTATATTGCATTCTTCTCCTTTTCTTCTATAAACTTGAATGAAGAAGAAATAAAAGGACATTGTAATACTATGTGAAACAGTTCCCATAAATATAAGACAACTGCAATAAAAACGAAAGCAGCTGGTTCTGGTAACATGAAATGTAGCAAAACTTTAGCCCCCATCCAATCTGTATCAGCTCTAAAACGGTAAAATTGGATGGATTATCAAATAGGAAGGAAAAGAAATTTAACAAGCATGGATAACACATGGCTGGTAAGCTGCTATAGCCCATGTTTAAAGGGACACTGCAGCTCAGTATTTTATATGTTTGGCTCTAAAGAATAGAGGTTGTCTGGGGTATGGTGTTGCACACTTGTGATTTTAGCAATTGGGTGGCTGAGGCAGGAGTATTGCAAGCTGGAGGTCAACTTATGTAACTGGAGATCCTGTCTCATAGAACAAAAGAGACTACCCCCATCCCCAGCCAAACCAGACAAACCAAACCAGGTCCTTTTTCAGACACTGGGAAAATATGTTACTTAACTGTTCACTTCTGACACACCAACCTTTGAGATACATTATTGGGACAGTGGAGATGAAAATATTTGGCAGCTTACAGTGCTTAGTGCTCAGTTCAGATGCCACAATTCCTGTAGGTTAAAGGTCATTGTAACACATGAAACAAGACAGAATGATGAAGAAATAGTATTTCTACTTTGATTCCCAAGCTACTGCTTCTTCTGTTCTTTTTATTTTTTCTTTTAAAGAACCCTCCTCAATTTGAGATATAAATGGCCATTTAAGCAGTGGTTCTCAACCTATGGATCATGATCCCTTTGAGGGTTGAACAGCCCTTTCACAAGGGTCACTTAAGACCATCAGAAAACACAGCTATTTATATTACAATTCATACCAGCAGCAAAATTACAGTTATGAAGCAGCAATGGAAATAATTTTATGGTTGGGGGTCACCATAGCATGAGGAACTGTATTAAAGAGTTGCTGCATTAGAAAAGTTGAGAACCACTGCTTTAATGGAACAGAATGTCTTAATGTTATACCACTGGGGTGAATTGCATATAATTAATCTTGCAACTCATGTACTTTTATGTTGACTATTACTTGAAGTCTAGACAGTATTTAAACACACCTTAATGTTAAAATGAAAGAACCAGAACACAAGGTGTACACACAATTGCTATTTCCATGTCAACCCACTTGGCTCAGTTCTCATGTTTCATATTACTATTTTTGAAACTGACTATGATGTTTATTTAAAGAACTGCCTTAAATTCTTTTGGGGAATAAGAGTGAGAATGTGGTAAGGAGTCTGGAAGTTGTTTTTCAAATCGAGATTGTGGACTGTGGACTCTAATCCAAACAAGCATTCCTTTTTTGAACACCACAATTTCCTAGCAGTACATGTGACTGAACAAAACTTGTTTCATTTCTTGTGTGTGTATGCTGTCTATGTAAGTGTTCACGTGTGTGTGACATGTGTATATGGATGCATTTTCATATATATGTGTGTGTGTGTATAGCACACAGAAATTGATATTATGTGTCTTTCTCAGTCTTTCTTCAACTTAACCTTAAAGTTTTTTTTAAATTAAAAGTGTTCTGTTTATGTGGTGCATTTTATCATATTCTTTCCCTTCCTCCAACTACCCATAGACCCCTACTCACCCAACTTTATGACTATGTTCTCTCTCTCCCTCTCTTCCCCCCAAAAAACCTCAAAACCAAAACTCAAAACAGACAACAACAAAAGAAAACCAATAAGACAAAAAATAAGTACCAAAACAAAACAAAAAGCACACTTACAAAACATGAGGAACCTGTTTTGTGTTAATCAACTACTGCTGGGCATGGGACCTGCTCTGGAGTGTATGTAGTTCATATGCCCAGTGACATTTTACTGAATAAAAGTGATTTTCCTTTTGCTAGTGGGTACCAATTACACATATCTTCTTGGTTTGGGGTGGAACCCCCTGTTCATTTTCCCTCTCTAAGTGCTGGGACCCCTCTGACTTGAACCTATATAGGTCTTGTGTATTTTGCCACAGTGTCTGTAAGCTCATATGTGCATCAGTTTTTTTGTGCCCAGAAGACATTGTTTCGTTGGAGCCATCTATCACCCCTGTTTCCTACAATCTTTCCTCCTTCTCTTCCACATAGCTCCCTGAGCCCAGAGAGGAGGGATTTGATGAGACATCCCTTTCAGGACTGAGTGCTTTAAAGTCTCTCACTTTCTGCACATGGTCCAGTTGTGGGTCTCTGTATTACCATCTATTGCAAGAAGCTTCTCTGATGAAGATTGAACTGAAGTGAGTGCTAGTCTGGTGTGGCAGTTGTGGGCTCCTGGTGTAGAGTGGTTTTTCAGGTTGGTAGTTTGAGTCACAGTGGAATAGAGGTGACTTAGAAGGAAAGGCTGAAAGGGACTGCCAGGAAGAACTAGTGAGACTCCAGGTCCTTATCAAGAAGCTAAGTCCTTAGGGAAGCCATTTTAACTTTCTAGAAATATATTTTTTAGTTTTTAAAATTAAAATGTAGTTATATCATTTTCCTTGCTCCCTTCCCTCTTTCTAAACCCTCCCATGAAGTCCCTCTTACTCTCTTTCAAATTCATGAACCTCTTTAAAAATGTTGTTATAAACACACACACCCATTTCTAAATATAAATACAATCTGCTCATTTTATATAATACTACTTGTATGTATATGGTTTCAGAACTGACCACTTGGCATTGGATTACAAATTGTGGAGCTCTCAGCAGTCTTTAGTTGCTTGTAATTCATGTATAGGGCTGGGGAACCACAAGACTTCCACCTTCCATGTTATCATGTGTATTGGTATTGTTATTGGACTTGAGGCTTACCCAGAAAGAGGACTATCATACCTTGTACTGGAAATGAAGCCAACTACCCAGGGCTAGTGATGTCATGGATCTTCTAGATGAATGTATATCCACCATTTTCCTAAACCAGCATAATCCCTAACAGTAATCTAGATATTTGTCATTATATCCACTCATCATGGAAACTTCTTTTTGCAACAGACAGAGACCATTACAGAAAACCGCATCCAATCAAAATACAGAGTTATGGAGCCCAGTCCCAATGGATACGTGTTATGAAATAACTCTCACACCTAAGGCTCAGGAACATTGCCAAATAGGGGATAGAAAGGTTGTAAGAGCCTCTCCTTTCTTTCTTTCATATTCATGGCATTTTTTATTGATTGTTATTATATGCACACACACATATACATATACATATATATTCCAAAGCATAACCTGTACAGTCTGTTTAAAGTTTGCTTGTCTGTATGTTTTTAGGACTGACTTTTCGGTAGTGGATAACCAATGGTGTGCTCTTCCCTGGGGAAGACTATTTCTCCCACTCTCAGTGTTCCTTAGTTGCCTATAGTTCTTTGTGTAGGGTTGAGGCCCTATGGACAGAACTAAGACATTCATTTTTTTTTTTTAGGGTTTCCAGTTGAATGGAGTACAGGCTTTTAAAACATTCTCTTCTAACATTCTGAATTTCTTTGAATTCTATTGTAATGTTTTTCTATTCATTTCTGATTCTGTTAATTTAACTATTCTCTTTCTTTCTTCTGGTTAGTTGGGCCAAGGGCCTATCAGTCTTGTTTATCTTATCAAAGAACCAGCTCTTAGATTCATTGATTCTTTGTATTTTTTCTTTGTTTCTAGCTCATTGAGTCTTACTCTGAGTTTTATTATTTATTGCTATTGACTGGGTTTGCACTTAGGTTGTTCTTGTTTTTCCAGCTTTTGATCATTAAGCCATTTATTTGTGCTCTTTCTGATTTTTAATGTAGCCCCTTAGAGATATAAATTTCCTTGGTAGGACTGCTTTCAATGTGTCTCAGGGAATTTGTTGTCTTTCCATCTTCATTTAGTTCCAGGAATTTTCTTATTTCTTTTTGGATTTCTTCTTTGACCCATTCATACTTCAGTAATGAGATATTTAATTTTCATGAGTTTGTGTATTTACTAGAGTTTTTCTGCCATTTTAAGCTTTATTACATTTTGGTCAGATAGGATACAAGGAGTTATTTCAATCTTTTTGAATTTGTAAAGGTTTGTTTTGTGTCTCAGCATATGGTCTACTTTAGAAAAACTTCCACGTACTGCCAAGTAGAATGTGTATTTTTGGTGTTTGGGTGGAATATTCTGTAGTTATTTGTTAAGTCCATTGATGATTGATGTCAATTAATTCTGATGTTTCTTTGTTTATTTTTGTCCAGATAACCTGTCTATTTGAGAAAGTGGTGTATTGAAACCACCTACTATTAATGTGTTGATGTTAATCTGTATCTTTAAGTCCAGTAGTAAATTCTTTTATGAAATTGCATGTGCCAGAGATTTGTTCATATATGTTTAAGACAGTTTGGTTAACTGTTCTCTTGATTAGGATGAAGTGTCTCTCTTATCTCTTCTGATTAGTTTTAGTTTGAAGTCTATTTTGTCAGATATTAGGATAGCAATGCCTGTTTGCTTCCTGGTCTCATTTGGTTGGAGAACCCTTTGTCCATCCTTTTACTCTAAGGCAGTACCTATCTTTAAAACAAAGATGTATTTCTTGTAGATAACATATGGATAGATTGTTTCTTTTATTTTTCAATTTTCTTTTTACTTTTTGTATATTTCACATCATGCACCTCCATTCCATTTATTTTCCTGTCCCTTCATATCTGCCCTCTGCCCTTGCAACTCCCTCAAATGAAATAAAATAAAATTTAAGAGAAGAAAAAAATCAATCTCATCACGGAAGCTGTAATGTGACCCAGTGAGTCATGCAATGAACCCTTCTGTTCATATATCTTTACTTGAAAGTGTTTATTGCCAAGAGTCGTTGGTCTGGTTCAATGCCTCTGGTTCCTGCTATACCATGTATACTGAACTTTCACTGGGGCTCCTTCCTGGACATCCCGTTGCTGCTCTGTGTTGTGGAGATCTTGCAGCCATGGGTCTGCAGTACCAACCCCCACCCACCTTCGCCCCATGCTCCAGCAGATCAGAGATGGGGATGTTGAGATGGGCCAACATAACCTTATCTGCATCTGGGCCTGGTGGTTTCTGGATTGGTCAGCCTGCCAGCTCTCCCCTGTCTTCATCACCAGGGTGAGCTCTTTCAGCATTGCCCTGGCTACTTCACCCCTTGCAGCACTGAACAAGAGGCAGGGCCAGTTCTCCAACTTTCACATCCTCAGGGGTGGTTCTCCCACACTTATACCTTCAGGGCCAGCTCTACTATGTTGTCCAAGTGTGGCATAGAGGTCACTCTCCTGAGTGCTGCAACTGCTGAGGGTCAGGGACAGCTTTCTTGCTCTTATAAATAAATACAAAGTTATAGTTATTAATACACAAGTTTCTTGATTCATTCAGTCTGTCTTTTGATTGGAGCATTGAGGCCACTGATATTTAAAGTTACTATAGGAACGCATGTATTAATTGTGATCAACTTGTTAATTTTTGGTGGTGTTGTGTATGTTCTCAGTGATCTAGTTGTGTTTTTAATAATTATGACTTTGTATTTCTTTCCACAGTCTCTCTGCTCTTCTCATTCCTCTTTGCAGTTCAAAACAATGTTTCCTGTATTTTCTGTAGGTTTGGTTTGTTAGATATAATTTTTTATGTTGTATATGTCATGGAAAAAATTTTCTTTCACCTTTGATTATGGCAGATCATTTTGCCGGGTGTATTATTTTAAGTTGCTGTCATGGTCTTTTAGGATTTAGAATGCATTGCTCCAGGCTCTTCAAGCTTTCAA
Organism: Ondatra zibethicus; assembly: GCA_004026605.1. Taxonomy (NCBI): domain Eukaryota; kingdom Metazoa; phylum Chordata; class Mammalia; order Rodentia; family Cricetidae; genus Ondatra; species Ondatra zibethicus. The sequence continues at coordinate 10,826 of PVIU01019830.1, forward strand.
AGTTTCCATTGAGAAATCAGTTGTTATTCTGATGGGTTTTCCTTTATATGAGACTTGTGTGTGTTTTTTTTTTTCTTACAGCTTTCAAAAACACTTTGTTCTGTAAACTTGGTGTTTTAACTATGATATGCCTTGGGGATTTTATTTTTTGTTCTTGTGTATTTCGTGTTCTGTGTGCTTCTTATATTTGTGTGGATGTGTTTTTCCTTAGTCGGAGGAAATTTTTTTCTTTGATCTTATTGAAAATCTCGTCTGTGTTTAGAATCTTCTTATTCACGTATGCCTGTAAATCGAAGTTTTCTCCCCCCTCATGGGCATCCCATATTTCCTTTGCGTTCCTTTACTGTGTTTAGAAAAGAATTCATGTTCTTTGTTTACTTGATCCAGATCCTCTACTTTATCTTAAAGTCCCAATATTCTATCTTCTGCTTGTAAGGTTTTCCTTTGAGTTTTCTAATTGAGTTACAGGGGTTTTCAGTTCCATCTTCATATGAGTGTTCTTCAATGCTTCTATCTCCTTATTGAATTCCACTCTCAAGTCTTGTCTTCGTCACTTCCATCAGCCTTATGTTTGTGTTTTCTTGGGCATCACTTGGGTGTTTAGTCTCCTTAAGTCCTTTTTCCTTGATTTCCATTGAACTATTTCTTTGTGTCTAAGCTGTGAATTCTTTGATGATTTGGATTGTTCTTTTACATTCTGTATTTTGTTTTTTTTTTTAATCTAGGTAATTCTCATTGGCAAACACTTATACAGTACTGGTGGGTTTTGGAGAGAAGATACTGGCTTGATCTTTAATATTGTAGGTATTTTTGCAATGAGCTCTGGGCATTGTAGACTTCTTTTTTTAAATGATTTTTTATTTTTTTAAATTTCTTTTTACATTTCAACCATAGTTCTCCCTCCCAGCCTTCCTCCGGTCCTCCCTTGCCTCCCCCCGGTCTACTTCCATGTGCTCCACTTAAAGGATAAGGGCTGTCATAGGGAGTCAACAAAGCCTGGCTTATTAACCAAGCCCCTCCCCCCTACATTAAGGCTGAGCATGGCACCCTACCATAGGGAATGGACTCTGACAGCTGTGGAGCACCCAACAGACTGAACTACGCCCTCTGCATATGGGAGACAGTTGTATAGCTTAGTCTGAGGGGCCCCTGAAGGTAGGACCAGGATCTGTCCCTAGCTTATCAGAGCCCATTGCAGACTTCTTTTGTTAGTTCTCAGTCTGTTAGGGACAGAAGAGGGGATGTGGGGGCAGGTTGGGCCTAGAGATTGAAATCAGTTGGGTGAAATGAACTTAGGCAGACTGAAGGTACTGAGCTAGTATACAGGATTTGTTTCCTGGTCCCAGTCTGGAGTGTTGGGGTAGACCTGGCCAGGTGCAAAGTTTGATTATGGCATGGGAGGGTCCTGTGGGTTGGGGTGTAGGGAAAGAAGATCAAAGATACAGTTCCTTTCTAGTGAATACATGGGAGGCCAATTTAGGCCAGGGCACTGTATGTGGAACTCATGCTAGATCTGGTAGTTCAGGGAAAAGGGAAAAATAGGGTGGTCAGGGAGACTCACAGGTCTGGATTCTGGAGGAAGATGTGGGAACTGTGGATGTGTATAGCATGATTAATAAAAACACAGGGACAGAAATTGGGTAACAGCCAATTGCTGTTACCTCTACCTCAGTCTGAAATGGTGATTCTGCCTTCAGGAATCTCAGAATGAGACTGACTGAGAGCTGTCTCCTCCTGTCTTATACTCCTCTCTAGTGCTGGGGTTAATGGTGCTCACCACTACCACCTGGTTTCTATGGCAAACTAGTGTGGCTACTGGGATTAAAGGTATGTGTCACCACTGCCTGGTCTGTAAGGCTGATCAGTACGGCTGTTTTACACTCTGATTTTCAGGCAAGCTTTATTTATTAAAATACAAATGAAATGTCACTACAGATGGGGACTGGGGTGGTTGTAAGTGGTGCAGAAGGGACCTGTGGGTGGTTCTATTGTAATTTTTGCAGTAAGGCTTCTCACTGAATTTGGAGCTTACTGATTGGTTAGACTAGCTGACCAAAAAGCCCCAGGGATTCTCCTGTCTCCACTTCCCTGGTACTGGGATTATAGCAAATACTTAACCGACTGGGCCATCTCTCAGGCCCTGTTTAAATTTGTTGTTCCCTAATTTTCTCAACAGAAATGCTGGACTAGTAATAGGATGTAAGTTTTAAGCCCTGTTGAAGAATCCTATCATCTTCAGACTTTTCTGCTTCTCAGATGAATTACATGCAAGTTAACATTTTTTTTTCTGCCATGGAGATTATTTCTCAAGGGACATTCTGCTCAAGTTCTCAGAGAAATTTAAGCACACTCAAAAACAACTTCTCAGATATATAAACACGATAGCTGCTTAAGATGCACAGACAAAAGCAGTATAAAATACTTTAGGTTCAGGTCAACTATTGACTGTTCTATATGCACAAACATGGCGGAAATAAGCACCTGTCTGTCCCTGTTTTCTCCATTATGTGAGTGTAAATCAATGTCTGATTAGCAGCGTTAATGGTAACAGATTTCAACAAATAAAGGCCTTTGCTCTTTTGAGTTGATGGCGCTGGTAAATTAGTCCTAAAATTCATATTGCATGATAAGAATTCCCTTTGCTGTCCTCCATCCTACATGTTATTGGCAGGGAAATAATTCTTGCCCAAGCTCCCAATCTTCTATACTTTATAGATGAAGGGTCTTAAGCTGCCCCTAAGTGCCTTTTGTGTGTGCATGGAAGATGCTTGTTCTCTAAACACCTGCTCTTCCATGTTCTAGCTGATCAAACAGCATAGATCAGTGGTTCTCAACCTGTGGGTCACGATCCCTTTGGAGGTTGCATATCAGAAATCCTGCATATCATATATTTATATTACAATTCATAATAGTAGCAAAAACTACATTTATGACAGAGCAAGAAAAATAATTTTGTGGTTGGGGAGCACCACAACATGAAGAACTGTATTAAAGGTTCACACATTAGGAAGGTTGAGAACCACTGACATAGATAATGCTATAAAAGCTCAATCTTGCAAGGTGACATATGCTTGTAACCCTAATGCTAGGGAGGCAGAGACAGAGAGCTCGCTGGGGCTCACTGGGCAGCCATTGTAGCTTATTTGGTGAGTCCCAGGGCTTTGAGAAACCATGTCTCAAAAATGATAGGTGGATGGTGCCTGAAGAATGACACCTGAGGTTGTCTGCTAGCATCCATATGCATGTTGTACACATCTGCACCTGCTCACACACAGACACGGAAGAGCCTGGACAACTCAGTAACTAAGGCAGGCCAACATTCTACATTTTGTAGACTCAACAACACTTCACAGGCAATAATGAAGAGTTCTACTTAAAAATCTTATTTTAGCGTTAGACACAACATGGTACAGTGCAGCAGGAAGTTCAATGCTGTGTTGTAAGGAGGCCGCTTGTTCATTTCTGGCTGCCCAGACTCGAAATAACCACTCAGAAACTATGTTATTTAAATCACTGCTTGGCCAATCACTTAAGCATATTGTTAGCTAGCTCTTATATCTTTGGTTAACCCATTTTTATTAATCTGTGTATTGCCATGTGGCTGTGGCTTACCTGGTAAAGTTCTATCTGACATTTGGCATCTGTCTCTGGTGGAGCTACATGGCTTCTCCTTGACTCTACCCGCTCTCTCTCTATATATATCTCTTCCAGCCTGGCTATATTCTGTTAAGCCATTGGCCGAAAGCAGCTTCTTTTTCATTAACCAATAAAAGCAACACATATTCAGAAGGACTTCCCACACCAATGCTGGTTATTATTTTTTTTTCTGAAAAAGAAGCAGCAATGAGTTCAGTTTCCAAAGAGCTTTCAGGCTAGGCATTGATAATGTCTTGGGACTTCCAGGAGTTATTCAAGTGAAAACGAGGCCGTGACGCCTTGCTTGATTTTCTGAGTTGATGTATTAGGGTGGTAGTCTGGGAATGCAGCTTCAAAGAGGTATGTTTGATTTTAAGTGACATTTGAAACTCTGCAGGGGTAACCTTTTCACTCTCAGGGCCAATCTTGACACTGGACCTGGAATCCTGTGGTACTGGAGAGTCTGCTAGTCTGCACTGGTAATTGATAACCAGTTACATTTTGCAGGGCTAAGTTCAGAAGAAACCAAGAAAACTGAGAGCCATGTCTGCTCTCTGAAAATCTGAATATTTTACCACATGCCTTTCCAGTGGTTGGGCAGTATCCCCTTACCTCTCATAGACGCCATTTTCTTTTATGTTCCCTGAGAGCTAGAATGGGGCTTTATTCAGGATACAGATGCTGGTGTTTTGCAAGGCTGGCTTTTTGCAATGCAGGATTGTAGCAGTTATTTAGGGATGTGTATCGCAAAGACTTTCTTCTGCCTTTGTGTCCTGAATGTGTTCTCTATAAGCAGCATTCCTGGGGATGTTTAGAAATGCAAGTT